>JAEUCK010010939.1:0-247662 GCA_017311455.1 Otocyon megalotis megalotis
TTAGGGTTAGGGTTAGGGTTAGGTTTGCCATAGAGGTATGGGTTAGATTTAGGGTTAGGGGACAGGTTAGGTTTAAATTTATAGTTAAGGTGAGGGTTAGGGTTACGGTACAGGTTAGGGTTAGGGTTAGGGTAGGGTTACGTTACAAGGTAGTGTTAGGGTTAGGTTTAGGTTTAGGGTACAGGTTAGGGTTAGGGTTAGGGTTAGAGTTACGGTACAGGTTATGTTTAGGGTTAGGGTTAGTGTAACGGTACCGGTAAGGACTATGGTTAGGGTTTGGGTTGCTGTACACTTGTGGTTTTTTTTTTTCAGTTGTGGTTTAGGGTTACGGGTAGGGTTAGGGTTAGGTTTAAGGTACAGGTTAGTGTGAAGGTAACTATTAGGGTTACTGTACTGGTTAGGGTTAGGATTAGGGTTAGTGTTAGTTTTAGGGTGAGGGTTACGGTACAGGTTGGTTTTAGGTTTAGGTTTATGGTTAGGGTTAGGTTTTGGGTTATGGTTTGGGTTAGGCTTAGGGTTAGTGTTATGGTACAGGTTTGGGAAGGATTAGTGTTAGGAGGTTTGGGAAGGATTAGTGTTAGGATTAGGGTTAGGGTTATGTTTGCCATAGAGGTTAGATTTAGAGTTAGGTTTAGGGTACAGGTTAGCTTTAGAGTTAGGGTTATGGTTAGGGTTAGGGTAACGGTACAGGATAGGAATACGGTTAGGGTTAGGGTTAGTGTTACGGTATAGGATAGCATTAAGGTGAGGGTTAGGGTAGGGTTACGGTACAGGTTAGGGTTATGGTTAGCGTTACTGTTAGGGTTAGGGTTAGGGTTACGGTACTGGTTAGGTTTACAGTTAGGGTTAGGGTTAGGGTTATCGTACAGGTTATGGTTATGGTTATGGTTAGGGTTAGGTTTACGGAACAGGTTAGGATTAGGTTTAGGAGTAGGGTTAAGTTTACGGTACTGGTTAGGGTTAAGGTTAGGGTTACTGTTAGGGTTAGGATTAAGGGACCGGTTAGGTTTAGGGTTAGGGTTAGGATTAGGGTTACAGTACAGGGTAGGTTTAGGGTTATGGTTAGGGTTACTGTACAAGTTATACTTAGGGTTAGGGTTAGTGTTAGGAATAGGTTTACGGTACAGGTTAGGGTTAGTTTTAGGGTTAGCGTTAGGGTTAGAGTTACGGTACAGTTTAGGGTTAAGTTTAGGGTTAGGGTTAGGGTAAGGGATAGGGTTACGGTAGTGGTTAGGGTTAGGGTTAGAGTTGGTTTAGAGTTATGGTTAGAGTAATGGTACAGGTTAGTGTTACGGTTAGGGTTAGGGTTAGGTTACGGTATAGGATAGCATTAAGGTTAGGGTTAGGGTTAGGTTTAGGGTTAAATTATAGGTTAGTGTTAGGGTTAGGGTTACGGTACAGGTTAAGGTTAGGTTTAGGTGTAGGGTTAGGTTTAGGGATAGGTTTACGGTTCATGGTAGGGTTAGGGTTAGGGTAACGATACACATTAGGTTTGGGGTTAGGGTTAGTGTTAGTGTTAGGGTTAAGGTACAGGTTAGGGTTAGGATTAGGGTTAGGGTTAGGGTTAGGATTATGGTTAGGGGTAGGGTTACTGTACAGGTTAGTGTCAGGGTTAGGGTTAGGGTTAGTGTTAGGGTGGGTTGCGGTACAGGTTATGGTTAGGGTGATGGTTGGGGTTACAGTAGAGTTTAGGGTTAGGGTTAGGGTTACGGTTACGGTACAGGTTAGCATTAGGTTTAGGGTTAGGGTTAGCGTTACGGTAAAGTTTAGGGTTAGGGTTAGGCTTAGGGTTACGTTTACGGTACAGGTTAGGGTTAAGCTTAGGTTTATGTTAGGGTTAGGGTTACGGTACAAGTTATGACTACGGTTAGGTTTAGGGTTAGGGTTAGTCTATAGGTTAGCATTAGCGTTAGAATAAGGGTTACGTTTAGGGTTACGGTACAGGTTAAGTTTAGGTTTAGGGGTAGTGTTAGGGTTACGGTACAGGTTAGGGTTAAGGTTAGGGTTAGGGTTAGGGTTAGGGTTAGGGTTAGGGTTAAGGTTAAGATTACCATACAGGTTAGGGTTATGCTGATGGTTAGGGTTAGGGTTAGGGTTAGGTTTACTGTTACGTTAGAGGTTATGGTTACGTTAGGGTTAGGGTTAGGGTTACGGTACAGGTTAGGGTTAGGTTTAGGGTTAGGGTTTTGGAATAGGTTTGGGTTCAGGTTAGATTTAGGGTTAGGGTTAGGGTTCCGGTATAGGTTAGGTTTAGGGTTAGTTTTAGTGTTACGGTACAGGTAAGGGTTACGGTTAGGGTAGGGTTGCGGTTAGGGTTACGGTTAGGATGCGGTACAGTTGTGGTTTAGGGTTACGGGTAGGGTTGGGGTTAGGGTAAGGGTTACGGTTCAGGGTAAGGTTAGGGTTTGGGTTATGGTTATGGGTTAGGGTTAGGGTTAGGTTTAGGGTTAGGATTAGGGTTAGGGTTACCGTACAGGTAGTGTCAGGGTTAGGGGTAGGGTTAGGTTTAGGGTTAGGGTTGCGGTACAGGTTAGGGTTAGGGTTAGGGTTAGGGTTACCGTGCTGGTTAGGTTTTGGGTTAGGTTTAGAGTTAGGGTCGAGGTACAGGTTAGGGTTACGGTACAGGTTAGCATTAGTTTTAGGGTTAGGATTATGGTACAATTAGCATTAGGGTTAGGGTTTGGTTTAGGGTTACAGTACAGGTTAGGGTTAGTGTTAGGATTAGGGTTAGGGTTAGGGTAACGATACATTTTAGAGTTAGGTTTAGGGTAGGGTAAGGGATACGGTACATTTAGGGTTAAGGTTACGGTACCGGATAGTTTTAGGGTTAGGGTTAGGGTTAGGGTTACCATACAGGATAGAGTTAGGGTTAGGGTTCGGGTTAAGGTTAACTTTACGGTAAGATTTTGGGTTAGGGTTAGGGTTATTGTTACAGTACAGGTTAGGTTCAGGGTTAGTGTTAGGGTTAGGGTTAGGTTTGCCATAGAGGTTAGGGTTAGGTTTAGGTTTAGGTTACAGGTTAGGTTTAGACGTAGGGTTAAGGTGAGGGTTAGGGTTACGGTACAGGATAGGGTTAGGGTTAGGGTTAGGGTTAGGGTTAGACTTATGGTACAGTTTAGGGTTAGGTTTAGGTTTGCCATAGAGATTAGGGTTAGGGTTAGGGTTAGCGTACAGGTCAGGTTTATAGTTAGGGTTAGGGTTAGCGTTAGTGTTACGGTACAGGTTAGGGTTAGGGGTAGTGTTAGGGTTAGAGTTAGGGTTAGGGTTACGATACTGGTTAGGTATAAGGTCAGGATTAGTGTTACGGTACAGGTAAGTGTTACGGTTAGGGTTATGGTTATGTTTAGGGTTAGGGTTGCCGTACTGTTGTGGTTTAGGGTTACGCGTAGGGTTAGTGTTAGGGTTAGGGTTATGGTACAGGTTAGGGTGACGGTAATGATTAGGCTTATGGTTAGCGTTAGGGTTACGGTACACGTTAGAATAAGGGTTAGGTTTCAGGTAAAGTTTAAGTTTAGGGGAAGATTTAGGGTTAGGGTTAGGGTTAGTTTTACGGTACAGGTTAGGTTTAGGTTTAGTGTTAGGGTTAGGGTTAGGTTTGAAATAGAGGTTACGGTTAGAGTTACGATACAGGTTATGTTTAGGGTTAGGGTTAGTGTTACAGTACACGTAAGGTTTACGGTTAGGGTTAGAGTTAGGGTTAAGGTTAGGGTTGCCGTACAGGTGTGGGTTATGGTTACGGGTAGGGTTAGGGTTCGGGTTAGGTTTACAGTACAGTTTAGGTGAGGGTTAGGGTTAGGGTTACGGTACAGCTTAGGGTTAGGTTTAGTGTTAGGGTTAGTGTTACGGTACAGGTTCGGTTTAGGGTTAGTTTTAGGGTTTCGGTACACTTTAGGGTTAGGTTTAGTGTTAGGTTTAGGGTTACGGGACAGGTTAGGTTAGCGTTACGGTTAGGGTTAGAGTTAGGGTTAGGGTTACGGTACTGGTCAGGTTTAGGGTTAGTGTTAGTGTTACGGTACAGGTAAGTGTTATGGTTAGGGTTATGGTTATGGTTAGGGTTAGGGTTGCCGTACTGCTGTGATTTAGGGTTATGGGTAGGGTTAGGGTTAGGGTTAGGGTTTCGGTACAGGTTAGGGTGAGGGTAATGATTAAGGTTATGGTACTGGTTAGGGTTAGGGTTAGGGTTAGGGTTAGGTTTAGGGTGAGGTTTACCGTACTGGCGGGGTTTAGGTTTAGGTTTAGGGTTAGGGTTAGGGTTATTGTACAGTTTCGGTTCAGTGTTATGGTTATGGTTAGGGTTAGGGTTAGGGTTACCGTACAGGTTAGGTTTTGGGTTAGGTTTAGAGTTAGGGTTTAGGTACAGGTTAGGGTTAGGGTTAGGGTTATGGTACAGGTTAGCATTAGGTTTAGGGTTAGGATTATGGTGCAATTAGCATTAGGTTTAGGGTTAGGTTTAGGGTTACGGTTAGGGTAACGGTACAGTTTAGGGTTAGGTTTAGGTTAGGGATAGGGATACGGTACATTTAGGGTTAAGGTTAGGGTTAGGGTTAGGGTTACGGTAATGGTTAGGTTTAGCGTTAGGGTTAGGGTTAGGGTTACCATACAGGTTAGAGTAAGGGTGAGGTTTCGGGTAAAGGTTAAGTTTAGGGTAAGATATAGGGTTAGGGTTAGGGTTAGTGTTACGGTACAGGTTAGGTTTAGGTTTAGTGTTAGGGTTAGGGTTAGGTTTGCCATAGTGGTTAGGGTTAGGTTTAGGTTTAGGGTACAGGTTAGGTTTAGACTTAGGGTTAAGGTGAGGGTTAGGGTTATGGTACAGGTTAGGGTTAATTTTAGGGTTAGGGGTTAGTGTTATGGTACAGGTTAGGGTTAGGGTTAGGGTTAGGGTTAGAGTTAGGTTTGCCATAGAGTTTTGGGTTAGGGTTAGGGTTAGCGTACAGGTTATGTTTATACTTAGGGTTAGGGTTAGGGTTACGGTAAAGGTTAGGGTTACGGTTATGGTTAGTTTTAGGGTTAGCTATCGGGTTAAGGTTAAGTTTAGGGTAAGATTTAGGGTTAGGTTTAGGGTTAGTGTTACCGTACAGGTTAGGCTTAGGGTTAGTGTTAGGGTTAGGGTTAGGTTTGCCATAGAGGTTAGGGTTAGGGTTAGGGTTAGGGTACAGCTTAGTTATAGGGTTAGGGTTAGTGTTTTGGTACAGGTAAGTGTTACGATTAGGGTTATGGTTATGGTTAGTTTTAGGGTTGCCGTACTGTTGTGCTTTAGGGTTACGGGTAGGGTGAAGTTTAGGTTTACAGTTGTGGTACAGGTTAGGGTGAGGGTAATGATTAGGGTTACAGTTAGGGTTAGGGTTACGGAATAGGTTAGGGTTAGGTTTATGGGTAGGTTAAGGGTTACGGTACAGTTTAGGGTTAAGGTTAGGGTTACTATAAGGGTTAGGGTTAGGGTTACGGTACCGGTTATGTTTAGGGTTAGGGTTAGGGTTAAGGTACAGCTTAGGGTTAGGGTGAGTGTTAGGGTTAGGGTTAGGTTTGACATAGAGGTAAGGGTTAGGGTTAGGGTTAGGGAACAGGCTAGGTTTAGATTTATAGTTAAGGTGAGGGTTAGGGTTACGGTACAGTTTAGGGTTAGGTTTAGGGTTGGTTTACGGTACAAGGTAGGGTTAGGGTTAGGGTTAGGGTTAGGGTTAGGGTTAGGTTTAGGGTACAGGTTAGGGTTAGGGTTTTGGTTAGGGTTTGGGTTGCCATACAGTTGTGGTTTAGGGTTACCGGTAGGCTTAGGGTTAGGGTTACGGTACAGGTTAGTGTGAGTGTAAGGATTAGGGTTACGGTACTGGTTATGTTTAGGATTAGGGTTAGGCTTAGTTTTTAGTGTTACTGTTACAGTACAGGTAAGGATTAGGGATAGGGTTAGGGTCATGTTTAGGGTTACAGTATAGGTTACGTTTAGGGTTAGGTAAGTGTTACGGTACAGGTAAGGGTTACGGATAGGGTTAGGGTTTGGGTTATGGTTAGGGTTGTGGTACAGTTGTGGGTTAGGGTTACGGGTTGGGGTAGTGTTAGGGTTAGGTTTAGGTTTATGGTACAGGTTAGGTTTATGGTTAGGGGTATGTTACTGTACAGGTAACTGTTAGGGTTAGGGCTAGCCTTAGGTTTAGGGATCGGGTTAAGGTTAGGGTTAATGTTATGGTTAGGGTTAGGGTTACGGTACAGGTTAGAGTTAGGGTTAGGGTTAGGGTCAGGGTTACGGTTACGGTAGTGGTTAGGGTTAGGCTTAGGGTTGGGGTTAGGGTTAGGGTTACGGTTAGGGTAGAGGCTATTTAGGTTTAGGGTTAGCGTTAGAGTTAGGGTTATGGTACAGTTTAGGGTTAAGTTTAGGGTTAGGGTGAAGGTTAGTGTTACGGTAGTGGTTAGGGTTAGGTTTATGTTTAGGGTTAGAGTTACAGTACAGGTTAGGTTTAGGATTAGGGTTAGTGTTACGGTACAGGTAAGGGTTATGGTTAGGGTTAGAGTTAGGGTTACGGTTAGGGTTGTGGTACAGTTGTGGGTTAGGGTTACGGGTAGGGTTAGGTTGAGGGTTACAGTTCAGGGTATGGTTAGGTTTAGTGTTAGGTTTACGGAACAAGTTAGGGTTAGGGTTAGTGTTAGGGTTAGAGTTAGGTTTACGGTACAGGTTAGAGTTAGGGGTAGGGTTAGGGTTGGGGTTAGGGTTAGGGTTAGGTTTAGGGATATGGTTAGGGGTAGGGTTACCATACAGGTTAGTGTCAGGGTTAGAGTTAGGGTTAGGGTTAGGGTTAGGGTTAGGTTTAGGCTTACGGTACTGGTTAGGGTTAGGGTTAGGGTTACGGTACAAGTTATGGTTACAGTTAGGTTAAGGGTTAGGGTTAGTGTTACAGTACTGGTAAGTTTTACGGTTAGGGTTAGGGTTGCCTTACAGGTGTGGTTTAGGGTTACAGGTAGGTTTAGGGTTCGTGTTAGGGTTAGGGTTACGGTACAGGTTAGGGTGAGGGTAATGTTTAGGGTTACGGTAAACGTTAGGGTTAGGGTTAGGGTTAGGTTTAGTGTTAAGTTTAGGGTGTGGATAACGGTACAGGTTGGTTTTAGGTTTACGGTTAGGGTTAGGTTTATGGTTAGGATTAGGGTTAGGGTTATGGTACATGTTGGGGTTAGTGTTAGTTTTAGGATTAGGGTTAGGTTTAGGTTTGCCTTAGAGGTTATATTTAGAGATTATATTTAGATTTAGGGTTAGGGTACAGTTTAGGTTTAGAGTTAGGTGTAGGGTTATGGTACAGGTTATGGTTAGGTTTAGGGTTAGGGTTTAGGTAGAGCTTAGTGTAAAAGTTACGTTTAGGGTTAGGTTTAGGATTGCGGTACAGCTTAGGTTTAGGGTTAATGTTAGTGTTACTGTACAGATAAGGGTTTGGTTAGGGTTAGGGTTACGGTTAGAGTTGCGGTACTGTCGTGGTTAGGGTTACGGGTAGGGTTAGGGTTAGTGTTACGGTTCAGGGTATGGTTAGGTTTAGGGTTAGGGTTAGTTTTACGGTACAGGTAAATTTTATGGTTAGGGTTAGGGTTAGGATTAGGGTTAGGGTTGCCGTACAGGTGTGGTTTAGTGTTACGGGTAGGGTGTCTGTTAGGGTTAGGGTTAGGGTTACGGTACAGGTTAGGGTTAGTACTAGGGCTAGGGTTGGGGTTAGGGTTAGGGTTAGGTTTAGGGTTATGGTTAGTGGTAGGGTTAGGGTTAGGGTTGCGGTACAGGTTATGGTTAGGGTTTGGGTTATGGTTACTATAGAGTTTAGGGTTAGGATTAGGGTTGCGGTACAGCTTAGGGTTAGGTTTAGCGTTACGGTTACAGTACAGGTTAGCATTAGTTTAGGGTTAGGATTAGGGTTATGGTACAAGTTATGGTTACGTTTAGGTTTAGGGTTAGGCTAGTGTATTGGTTAGCAGAAGTCTTAGAGTTAGGGTTAGCTTTAGGGTTACGGTACAGTTTAGGGTTAGGGTTAGGGTTAGGGTTACGGTACAGGTTAGGGTTAGGTTTAGGGGTAGGGTTAGAGTTACGGTACAGTTTAGGATTAAGTTTAGGGTTAGGGTTAGGGTTAGGGTTACGGTAGTTGTTAGGGTTAGGTTTAGGGTTGGGTTTAGGGTTACGGTTAGGTAACGGTACAGGTTAGGGTTACGGTTAGGGTTAGGGTTTGGGATACAGTATAGGAGAGCATTAAGGTTAGGGTTAGGGTTAGGGTTGGGTTACAGTACAGGTTAGGGTTAAGGTTAGCGTTACTGGTAGGGTGAGGTTTAGGTTTACGGTACCGGTTAGGCTTAGGGTTAGGGTTAGGTTTAGGGTTACGGTACAGGTTATTTTTAGGGTTAGGGTTAGGGTTACGGTAGAGGTTAGGTTTAGGGTTAGTTTTGGGTTTCGGGTTATGGTTAGTGTAACGGTACAGGTTAGGATTACGGTTAGGGTTAGGGTTAGGCTTACGGTATAGGATAGCAATAAGTTTAGGGGTAGGGTTAGTTTTAGTGTTACGGTACTGGTTAGGGTTGGGGTTAGGGTTACGGTACAGGTTAGAGTTAGGTTTAGGGGTAGGGTTAGGTTTACGGTACAGGTTAGGGTTAAGGTTAGGTTACTGTTAGGGTTAGGGTTACGGTACCGTTTAGGATTAGGGTTAGGTTAGGGTTAGGGTGAAGGTACAGGTTATGGTTAGGGTTAGGGTTAGGGTTATGGTACAGCTTAGGGTTAGGTTTAGGGGTATGAGTGTTATGGTACAGGTTAGGGTTAAGTTTAGGGTTACTGTTAGGGTTAGGTTTAGGGTTACTGTACTGGTTAGGTTTAGGAGTAGGGTTACGGTACAGGTGATGGTTAGGTTTAGGTTTAGGGTTAGGGTTACAGCACAGGTTAAGGTTAGGGTTAGTTTTAGGGTTACGGTTGAGGTTAGGGATAAGTTAGGTTTAGGGTTTGGGTGAGGGTTACAGTACAAGTTATTGTTACGGTTAGGTTTAGGGTTAGGGTTAGTGTTACGGTACAGGTAAGTGTTACTGCTACGGTTAGAGCTAGGGTTAAGATTAGGGTTGCCGTACAGCTTTGGGTTGGGTTACCGGTAGGGTTAGGGTTAGGGTTAGGTTAGGGATAAGGTTACAGTACAGGTTAGGGTGAAGGTTACGGTTAGGCTTATGGTAAAGTTTAGGGCTAGGGTTAGGTTAGGGTTAGGGTTACGGTACAGGTTAGGGTTGGGGTTTCGGTAGAGTTTAGGGTTAGGGTTAGGGTTAGGTTTAGGTTTAGGCTTACGGTACAGGTTAGGGTTACGGTTAGGTTTAGGGTTACGGTACTTGTAACATTTAGAGTTAGGGTTAGTGTTACAGTACAGGTAAGTTTTACGGATAGGTTTAGTGTTAGGGTTAGTGTTAGCGTTAGGGTTAGGGTTGCCATACAGATGTGGTTTGGGTTACGGGTAGGTTTAGGGTTAGGATTAGGGTTAGGGTTAGGGTTAGTGTTATGGAACAGGTAAGTTTTATGGTTAGGGTTAGGGTTAGCGTTAGGGTTAGGGTTGCCGTAAAGGTGTGGTTTAGGGTTATGTGTAGGTTTAGATTTAGGGTTAGGGTTAGGGGTACGGTACAGGTTAGGGTGAGGGTAAGGGTTAGGGTCACGGTACAGGTTAGGGTTATGTTTAGGGTAAGGATTACGGTTCAGGTTAAGGCTAGGTATAGGGTCATGGTTACGGTATGGGTTAGGGTGCGGGTTAAGGGTAGGGTTAGAGTTATGTTTAGGGTTACCGTACAGGTTAGTGTCAGGGTTCGGAATAGGGTTAGGGTTAGGTTTGCAGTACAGGTTAGGATTAGGGTTAGGGTTAGGGTTACTGTACTGATTAGGGATAGATTTAGGGTTAGGGTTACCGTACAGGTTAGGTTTAGGGTTAGGGATAGGGTGAGATTTGAGGTACAGGTTAGGGTTAGTGTTAAGGTTAGGTTTTAGGTTCAAGTTAGCATTAGGTTTAGGGTTAGGGTTAGGGTTACGGTACAGGTTAGGGTTAGTGTTTTGGTCAGGGTAAGGGTTAGGGTTATGGTACAGGTTATGGTTAGGTTTAGGGATAGGGTTAGGGTTACGGTACAGGTTAGGTTTAGGGTTAGATTTAGGGTTATGGTACAGGTTAGGGTTAAGTTTAGGTTTAGGGTTAGGGTTAGAGTTACGGGACAAGTTATGGTTATGTTTAGATTTAGGGTTAGGGTTATGGTATAGTATAGCATTAGGGTTAGGGTTAGGGTTAGGGTTGAGGTACAGGTTAGGGTTAGGGTTAGGGTTAGGGTTACGGTACAGGTTAGCATTAGGTTTAGGGTTAGGGTTAGGGTTACGGTACAGGTTATGGTTAAGTTTAGGGGTAGGGTTAGGGTTACGGTACAGGTTAGGTTTAACGTTAGGGTTACTGTTAGGGTTAGGGTTAGTGTTATGGTACAGTGTAGGGTTAGGGTTAGGGTTAGGATTAGGGTTACGGTACAATTAGGGTTCGGGTTAGTGTTAGGGTTAGGGTTACGGTTAGGGTTAAGGTACAGGTTAGGGTTAGGGTTATGGTTAGGTTTAGGGTTAAGGTTAGGATAGCGTTTAGGATATGTTTAGGGTTAGTGTTAGGGTTACAGTGCAGGTTAGGTTTAGTTTTAGGTTTAGGGTTACGATACAGGTTAGGTTTAGGGTTAGGTTTAGTGTTATGGTACAGGTAAGGGTTTCGGTTAGTGTAGGGTTACGTTTAGGTTTACGGTTAGTGTTGCGATAGAGTTGTAGTTTAAGGTTATGGGTAGGATTGGGGTTAGGGTAAGGGTTACGTTTCAGGGTAAGTTTAGGTTTAGGGTTATGTTTCCGGTATGGGTTAGGGTTAGGATTAGGGTTAGGGTTAGGTTTAGGTTTACCGTACAGATTAGTGTCAGGATTACGGTTAGTGTTAGTGTTAGGGTTAGGGTTGCGGTACAGGTTAGATTTAGGGTTATGGTTAGGGTTAGGTTTAAAGTACAGGTTAGGGTTAGGGTTAGGTTTATGGTTATCGTACAGGTTAGGTTTAGGGTTAGGGTTAGGGTTAGGGTTGAGGTACAGTTTAGGGTTAGGGTTAGGTTTAGGGTTACGGTACAGGTTAGCATAGGTTTAGGGTTATGGTTAGGGTTATGGTACAGGTTATGGTTAGGGTTAGGGTCAGGGTAAGGATTAGGGTTATGGTACAGGTTATGGTTAGATTTAGGGTTAGGGTTAGGGTTATGGTACAGGTTATGTTTAGGGGTAGGATTAGGGTTATGGTACAGGTTAGGTTTAGGGTTAGGTTTATGGTTACGGTATAGGTTAGGGTTAAGTTTAGGTTTAGGGTTAGGGTTAGAGTTATGGGACAAGTTATGGTTATGTTTAGATTTAGCGTTAGGGTTACGGTATAGCATAGCATTAGGGTTAGGGTTAGGTTTAGGGTTACGTTACAGGTTAGGGTTAGTGTTAGGGTTACGGTTAGGGTTAGGGTACAGATTAGGGTTAGGTTTAGGGTAGGGTTAGGGATACGGTACAGGTTAGGTTTACAGTTAGGGTTAGGGTTAGGGTTACATTACTGGTTAGGTTTAGGTTTAGGGCTAGGGTTAGAGTTACCATACACATTAGAGTTAGGTTAGGGTTAGGGTAAGGGTTAGTGTTGGGTTTAGGGTTACGGTGCACAATAGGGTTAAGTTTAGGTTTAGGTTTAGGGTTAGGGTTACAGTACAGGTTAGGTTTAGGGTTAGGTTTAGGGTTACTGTACAGGTTAAGTTTATGGTTAGGTTTAGTGTTACAGTACAGGTAAGGGTTACGGTTAGTTTAGGGTTACGGTTAGGGTTACGGTTAGGGTTGCGGTACAGTTGTGGTTTAGGGTTACGGGTAGGATTGGGGTTAGGGTAAGGGTTACGGTTCAGGGTAAAGTTTGGTTTAGGGTTATGGTTACGGTACGGGTTAGGTTGAGGGTTAGGGTTAGGGTTATGGATAGGTTCAGGGTTACCGTAAGATTAGTGTCAGGGTTAGGGTTAGTGTTAGGGTTAGGGTTAGGGTGCGGTACAGGTTAGGGTTAGGGTTAGGGTTACCGTACAGGTTAGGGGTAGGGGTAGGTTTAGGGTTATCGTACCGGTTAGGTTTAGGGTTAGGGTTAGGGTTAGGGCTAGGGTTGAGGTACAGTTTAGGGTTAGGGTTAGGGTTAGGGTTTTGATACAGGTTAGCATTAGGGTTAGAATTAGGGTTAGGGTTACGGTACAGGTTATGGTTAGGTTTAGGGGTAGGGGTAGGTTTACGGTACACTTTAGGTTTAAGTTTATGGTTACTGTTAGTGTTAGGGTTGGGTTATGGTACAGTGTAGGGTTAGGGTTAGGGTTAGGTTTAGGGTTACGGTACAATTTGGGTTCGGGTTAGTGTTAGGGTTAGGGTCAGGGTTACGGTACAGGTTAGAGTTAGGGTTAGGGTTAGGGTTACACTTGCGGTAGTGTTTACGGTTAGGCTTAGAGTTGGGGTTAGGTTTACTGTTAGGATATGGTACAGGTTAGGAACAGGTTTACGGGTAGGGTTAGGATTAGGGTTAGTGTTACGGTACAGGTTAGGGCTCGGGTTAGTGTTAGGGTTAGGGTTAGGTTTGCCATAGAGGTTAGGGTTAGGTTAGGGTACAGGGTAGGTTTAGAGTTACAGTTAAGTTTAGGGTTAGGGTTACGGTTCAGGGAATTGTTAGGGTTAGTGTTAGGGTTACTGTACAGTGTAGGGTTTGGGTTAGGGTTAGGTTTAGGGCTAGAGTACCATTAGGGTTAGGGTTAGTGTTCGGGTTAGGTTTATGGTACAGTTTAGTGTTAGGGTTAGGGTTAGGGTTACGGTACAGGTTAGGGTTAGGGTTATGTTTAGGTTTTCGGTACAGTTTAGGGTTAAGGTTAGGTTAAGGGTTAGGCTTAAAGTTAGGGTCCAGATTAGGGCTAGGGTTAGGTTTAGTGTTACGGTACAGGTAAGGGTTACGGTTAGGGTAGGGTTACGGTTAGGGTTACAGTTAGGGTTGCTGTACAGTTGTTGTTTAGGCTTACAGGTAGGGTTGTGTTTAGGGTAAGGGTTATGGTTCAGGTTCAGGTCAGGTTTAGGGTTATGGTTATGGTGTGGGTTAGGGTGAGGGTGAGCATGAGGGTTAGGGTTAGAGTTATGTTTAGCGTTACCATACAGCTTAGTGTCAGGGTAAGGGTTAGGGTTAGGGTTGTGGTACAGGTTAGGGTTAGGGTTAGGTTTAGGGTTACCGTACAGGTTAGGGATAGAGTTAGGGTTAGGGTTACCATACAGGTTATGTTTAGGGTTAGGATTAGTGTTAGAGTTGAGGGACAGGATAGGGTTAGGGTTTGGGTTAGGGTTTAGGTACAGGTTAGCATTAGGTTTAGGATTAGGGTTAGGGTTAAGGTACTGGTTAGGGTTAGTGTTTTGGTTAGGGTAAGGGTTAGGGTTACGGTACATGTTATGGGTGGTTTAGGTTTAGGGTTAGGGTTACAGTACAGGTTAGGTTTAGGGTTAGGTTTAGGGTTACGGTATAGGTTAGGGTTAAGGTTAGGTTTAGGGTTAGGGTTAGGGTTACGGTACAGGATAGGTTTAGTGTTAGTTTTAGGGTTACGGTACAGGTTAGGGTTAGTGTTAGGGTTAGGGTTAGGGTTAGGTTTAGGGTTAGGGTTAGGGTACCGGTTACCTTTAGGGTTCGGGTTAAGGTTAGGGTTACCATACACGTTAGAGTTAGGGTAAGGGTTAGGGTTAGGTTTAGGTTTAGGGTTACGGTACAGTATAGGCTTAAGGTTAGGTTTAGGGTTATGGTTAGGGTTACAGTACAGGTTAGGTTTAGGGTTAGGTTTAGGGTTACGATACAGGTTAGGTTTAGGGTTAGGTTTAGTTTTACGGTACAGGTAAGGGTTACGGTTAGGGTAGGGTTACAGTTAGGGTTACCGTTAGGGTTGCGGTAGAGTTGTGGTTTAGGGTTATGGGTAGGATTGGGGTTAGGGTAAGGGTTACGGTTCAGGGTAAGGTTATGTTTAGGGTTATGGTTACGGTTGTTTAGGGTTAGGATTCGGGTTAGGTTTAGGGTTAGGGTTACCGTACAGATTAGTGTCAGGATTAGGGTTAGTGTTAGGGTTAGGTTTAGAGTTGCGGTACAGTTAGGGTTAGGGTTACGGTTACGGTTAAAGTACAGGTTAGGGTTAGGGTTAGGGTTACGGTATCGTACACGTTAGGTTTAGGGTTAGGGTTAGGGTTAGGGTTGAGGTACAGGTTAGGGTTAGGATTAGGTTTAGGGTTACAGTACAGGTTAGCGTTAGGTTTAGGGTTAGGGTTAGGGTTACGGTACAGGTTACGGTTAGGGTCAGGGTAAGGATTAGTGTCACGGTACAGGTTATGTTTAGGTTTGGGGTTAGGGTTAGGATTATGGTACATGTTATGTTTAGGGTTAGGATTAGGGTTACGGTACAGGTTAGGGTTAAGGTTAGGTTTAGGGTGAGGGGTAGAATTTCCCTACAAGTTATTGTTATGGTTAGATTTAGGTTTAGGGTTACGGTATAGGTTTATATTATGGTTAGTGTTAGTTTTAGTGTTACGGTACATGTTAGGGTTAGTGTTAGGGTTAGGGTTAGGGTTACGGTACAGGTTAGGGTTATGTTTAGGTTAGGGTTAGGGTTACGGTACCGGTTAGGTTTAGGGTTAGGGTTAGGGTTACCATACACGTTAGACTTAGGGTTAGGGTTAGGTTTAGGGTTAGATTTAGGGTTACTGTACAGGTTAAGTTTACGGTTAGGTTTAGTGTTACAGTACAGGTAAGGGTTACGGTTAGGGTAGGGTTTCGGTTAGGGTTACGGTTAGGGTTGCGGTACAGTTGTGGTTTAGAGTTACGGGTAGGATTGGGGTTAGGGTAAGGGTTACGGTTCAGGGTAAGATTAGGTTTAGGGTTATGGTTACGGTATGGGTTAGGGTTTGGATTAGGGTTAGGGTTACCGTACAAGTTATGGTTACAGTTAGGTTTAGGGTTAGGGTTTGGTATAGGATAGCATTAGGTTTAGGGTTAGGGTTAGGGTTAGGGTTACGGTACAGGTTAGGGTTAGGGTTATGGTTATGGTCAGAATTATGGTTAGGGTTATGGTACAGGTTATGGTTAGGTTTAGAGTTTGGGTTAGGTTTACGGTACAGGTTAGGGTGAGGGCTAGGTTTACAGTACAGGTTAGGGTTTGGATTAGGTTAGGGACAGGGTTACAGAACAATTTAGGGTAATGGTTAGTTTTAGGGTTAGGGTTACGGTATATGTTAGCGTTAGGGTTAGTGTTACGGTTAGGTTTAGGGTTACGGTACATTTTAGGGTAGGGGTAGTGTTAGGGTTAAGGTTAGCGTTAGGGTTACGGTACAGGGTAGGTTTAGGGTTAGGGTTAGCGTTAGGGTTACGATAAAAGTTAGGGATAGGGTTAGTGTTAGGTTTAGGGTTACGGTACAGGTTAGGTTTAGGGTTAGGGTTAGGTTTTCGGTTCAGGTTAGGGTTAGGGTTAGGGTTACAGTACAAGTTAGGGTTAGGGTTAGGCTTAGGGTTAGAGTTACAGTACATGTTAGGTTTAGTGTTAGGGTTAGTGTTACGGTACAGAAAAGGGTTACGGTTAGGGTAAGAGTTAGATTTAAGATTAGGTTTGCCGTACAGCTGTGGGTTAGTGTTACGGGTAGAGGTAGGGTTAGCGTTAAGTTTACAGTACAGGTTAGGGTGACGGTTAGGGTTAGGATTATGGTACAGGTTAGGGCTAGTGTTAGGGTAAGGGTTAGGGTTAGGGTTACAGTACAGGTTAGTATTAGGGTTAGGGTTTCGGTAGAGTTTAGGGTTAGGTTTAGGATTAGGTTTAGGCTTACGGTACAGGATAGGGTTAGGGTTAGGGTTACGGTACTGGTTACGTTTAGGGTTAGGGTTAGTGTTACAGTACAGGTAAGTTTTACGGTTAGGGTTAGTGTTAGGGTTACTGTTACCGTTAGGGTTAGGGTTGCCGTACAGGTGTGGTTTAGGGTTATGGGTAGGTTTAGGGTTAGGGTTAGGGTTAGGTTTACGGTACAGGTTAGGGTTACGTTTAGGGTTAGGGTTAGGGTTAGGGTGACGTTACGGTACAGCTTGGGTTTAGGTTTAGGGTTAGGGTTAGGTTTAGAGTTACGGGACATGTTGGGGTTAGTGTTAGTGTTAGGATTCGGGTTAGGTTTAGGTTTGCCATAGAGGTTAGATTTAGATTTAGTATTCGGGTACAGTTTAGGTTTAGAGTTAGGGGTAGGGTTATGGTACAGGTTATGGTTAGGTTTAGGGTTAGGGTTTCGGTGCATGTTAGGGTAAAGGTTAGGTTTAGGGTTAGGTTTAGGATTGCGGTACAGCTTAGGTTTAGGGTTAGGGTTAGTGTTACTGTACAGGTAAGCGTTATGGTTAGGGTTAGGGTTACGGTTAGATTTGCGGTACAGTTGTGGGTTAAGGTTACAGGTAGGGTTAGGGTTAGGGTTAGGGTTACGGTTCAGGGTAGGGTTAGGGTTAGTGTTACGGTACATGTAAGTTTTATGGTTAGGGGAAGGGTTAGGTTTAGGGTTAGGGTTGCCGTACAGGTGTGGTTTAGGGTTATGGGTAGGGTTAGTGTTAGGGTTAGGGTTAGGATTATGGTACAGGTTAGGGTGAGTGTAAGGGTTAGGGTAACGGTACAGGTTAGGGTTAAGGTTAGGGTTAGTTTTAGGCTGAGACTCACGGTACAGGTGGGGTTTAGGTTTAGGGTTATGGTTATGGTTATGGTTAGGGTTAGTCTTATGGTACATGTTGGGGTTAAGGTCAGTTTTAGGGTTAGGGTTAGGGTTAGGGTTAGGGTTAGGTTTGCCATAGAGGTTAGATTTAGAGTTAGGGTTACGGTACAGGTTACGGATAGGTTTAGGGTAAGGGTTTCGTTACAGGTTACGGTAAAGGTTAGGTTTAGGGTTAGGGTTACCGTACAGCTTAGGTTTAGGGTTAGGGTTAGTGTACGGTACAGGTAAGGGTTACGGTTAGGGTTAGGGTTACAGTTAGGTTTGAGGTACAGTTGTGGGTTAGGGTTACGGGTAGGGTTAAGGTGAGGCTTACGGTTCAGGGTAGGGTTAGGTTTAGTGTTAGGTTTACGGTACAAGTTAGTGTTAGGGTTAGGGTTAGGGTTACGGTACAGGTTAGGGTTAGGGTTATGGTTACGGTTGGGATTAGGGTTAGGGTTAGGTTTAGGGTTATGGTTAGGGGTAGGGTTACCGTACAGGTTAGTGTCAGGGTTAGGGTTAGGGTTAGGGTTAGGGTTAGGGTTGCGGTACATGTTATGGTAAGGGTTAGGTTTATGGTTACTGTACAGTTTAGGGTTAGGGTTAGAGTTTGGGTACAGGTTAGGGTTAGGGTTAGGGTTACGGTTACGGTACTGGTTAGCATTAGGTTTAGGTAGGGTTAGGGTTATGGTACAAGTTATGCTTATGGTTAGGTTTAGGGTTAGGGTTAGTGTATAGGTTAGCAGAAGGTTTAGGGTTAGGGTTAGGTTTAGGGTTACGGTATAGGTTAGGGTTAGGGTTTAGGGTTAGGGTTAGGGGTTCGGTACAGATTAGGGTTAGGTTTAGGGGTAGGGTTAGGGTTATGGTACAGTTTAGGGTTAAGTTTAGGGTTTGGATTAGGGTTAGGGTACCATACAGGTTAGGGGTATGGCTATGATTAGGGTTAGGGTAATCGAACAATTAGGGTTACGGTAAGGTTTAGGGTTAGGGTTACTTTTTAGGTTAGCGTTAGGGTAGGGTTAGCTTTAGGGTTACGGTACAGGTTAGGTTTAGGGTTAGGGTTTGGGGTAGGTTTACGTTACAGATTAGGTTAGGGCTAGAGTGACGGTTACGATACAAGTTAGGGTTAGGTTTAGGGTTAGTATTCGGGTTACAGTACAGGTTAGGTTTAGCGTTAGTGGTAGGGTTACAGTACAGGTTAGGGTTAGGGTTAGGGTTATGGTTAGGGATACGGTACAAGTTAGGGTTACGGTTAGGTTTAGGGTTAGGTTTACGGTATAGGTTAGCATTAGGGTTAGGGATAGGGTGAGGTTTAGGGTTATGGTACAGGTTAGGATTAGGGTTACGTTTACGGCACAGGTTAGGGTTAGTTTTAGGGTTAGGGTTAGGGGTACAGTAGAGGTTAGGGTTAGGGTTAGGTTTAGGGGTAGGGTTGCGGTACAGGTTGGTTAGGGTTATGGTTACGGTACAGGTTAGCATTAGCTTTAGGGTTAAGGTTAGGGTTACGGTACAAGTTATGCTTACGGTTAGGTTTAGGGTTAGGGTTAGTGTATAGGTTAACAGAAGGTTTAGGGATAGGGTTAGGTTTTGGGTTACGGTACAGGTTAGGGTTAGGGTTAGGGTTAGGGGTGCGGTACAGGTTAGGGTTAGGGTTAGTTTTAGGGTTATGGTTAGGTTTGCCATAGAGTTTAGATTTAGGGTTAGGGTTAGGGTACAGGTTAGGTTTAAAGTTAGGTTTAAGTTTAGGTTTAGGGTTTAGGTAGAGGTTAGGGTTAGGGTTAGTGTTACGGCTACAGTACAGGTAAGGATTAGGGATAGCATCAGGGTTATGTTTAGGGTTACAGTACAGGTTAGGTTTAGGGTTAAGGTAAGTGTTACGGTACAGGCGAGGGTTACAGTTAGGGTTAGGGTTAAGGTTACGGTTAGGGTTGAGGTACAGTTGTGGGTTAGGGTTACGGTTAGGGTTAGTGTTAGGGTTAGGGTTAGGGTTACAGTACAGGTCAGGTTTACAGTTAAGGGTATGGTTCCGGTACAGGTAAGTGTTAGGGTGAGAGTTAGCGTTAGGGTTAGGGTTAGGGTTAGGTTTAAGTTTAGGGTTTGGATTAGGGTTACGGTACAGGATAGAGCTAGAATTAGGGTTAGGGTTAGAGTCATGGTTACGGTAGTGGTTAGGATTAGCCTTAGTGTTGGGGTTAGTGTTACAGTTAGGGATTCGGTACAGGCTAGGGATACGTTTATGGTTAGGATTAGGGTTAGGGTTAAGGTAAGGTTTAGGGTAAGGTTTTGGGTTAGGGTTAGGGTTAGTGTTACGTACAGGTTAGGGTTAATGTTAGTGATAGGGTTAGGGTTAGCTTTGCCATAGAGGTTAGTTTTAGGGTTACGGTTCAGGGAATGGTTAGGGTAAGGGTTAGGGTTACTATACAGTGTAGGGTTAGGGTTAGGTTTAGGTCTAGGTTACAATAAGGGTTTGGGTTAGTGTTAGGGTTAGGGTTATGGTACAGGGTAGTGTTAGGGTTAGGTTTAGGGGTAGGGTTAGGGTCAGGGTTAGGGTTAGGGTTAGGGTTACGGTACAGGTTAGGTTTAGGGTTAGGTTTAGTGTTACGGTACAGGTAAGGGTTACGGTTAGGGTAGGTTTACGGTTAGGTTTAGGGTTAGGGTTGCGGAACAGTAGTGGTTTAGGCTTACGGGTAGGGTTGGGTTTAGGGTAAGGGTTTTGGTTCAGGTTAAGGTTAGGTTTAGGGTTATGGTTACGTTACGGGTTAGGGTGAGGGTTAGGGTTAGGGTTATGTTTATGGTTAGAGTTACCGTACAGGTTAGTGTCAGGGTTAGGGTTAGGGTTAGGGTTAGTGTTGTGGTACAGTTTAGAGTTAGGTTGAGGGTTAGGGTTACCGTACAGGATAAGTTTAGGGTTAGGGTTAGGGTTACAGTTAAGGTACAATTTAGGGTTAGGGTTAGGTTTAGCGTTTAGGTACAGGTTAGCATTAGGTTCAGTGTTAGGTTTCGGGTAACGGTACAGGTTAGGTTTAGGGTAAGGGTCAGGGTAAGGGTTAGGGTTATGGTACAGGTTATGGTTAGGTCTAGCGTTAGGGTTAGGGTTACGGTACATGTTAGGTTTAGGGTTAGGTTTAGGGTTACACTACAGGTTAGGGTTAAGTGTAGGTTTAGGGTTAGTGTTAGAGTTACGGTACAAGTTATGGATATGGTTAGATTAAGGGTTAGGTTTACGGTATAGGTTAGCGTTAGGTTTAGGGTTAGGTTTAGGGTTACGGTACAGGCTAGGGTTAGTGTTAGGGTTAGGGTTAGGGTAGCGTTACAGTACCAGTTAGGTTTAGGGTTAGGGTTAGGTTTAGGGTTCCCATACACGTTAGAGTTAGGGTTAGGGTTATGGTTATGGTTAGGGTTAGGGTTACGGTACAGGTTAGGGTTAGGGTAAGGTTAGGGTTTCGTTACGGGTTAGGGATAAGGTTAGGTTTAGTGTTAGGTTTAGGGTTACGGTACAGGTTAGGTTTAGGGTTAGGTTTAGTGTTAAGTGTTACGGTTTGGGTAGGGTTACGGTTGGTTTATTGTAAGGGTTGCGGTACAGTTGTGGTTTAGGGTTACAGGTACGGTTGGGGTTAGTGTAAGGGTTACGGTTCAGGGTAAGGTTAGGTTTAGGGTTATGGTTACGGTACGGGTTAGGGTTAGGGTTAGGGTTAGGGTTAGGGTTACCGTACAGATTAGTGTCAGGGTTAGGGTTAGGGTTATTGTTACGGTACAGGTTAGGGTTACGGTACAGGTTAGGGTTAGGGTTAGGGTTAGAGTTACCATACAGGATAGGGTTAGGGTTTCCGTACAGGTTAGGTTTAGGGTTGGGGTTATGGTTAGGGTTGAGGTATATGTTAGGGTTAGGGATAGGGTTACGGTACAGGTTAGGGTTAGAGTTAGGGTCAGGGTAAGTTTTAGGGTTAAGGTAAAGGTTATGGTTAGGTTTAGGGTTAGTGTTATGGTACAGGTTAGGGTTAAGGTTAGGTTTAGTGTGAGGGGGAGACTTACGGTACAAGTTATGGTTAAGGTTAGGTTTAGGGTTAGGGTTACGGTATATGTTAACATTAGGGTTAGGGTTAGTTTTAGGGTTATGGTACAGGTTAGGGTTAGTGTAAGGGTTAGGTTTAGGGTTAGAGTTATGGTACAGGTTCGGGTTAGGTTTAGGGTATGTTTAGGGATACGGTTCAGGTTAGGTTTACGGTTAGGGTTAGGGTTAGGGTTATGGTTATGGTTACGGTATACCGGTCAGGTTTATCGTTGGCGTTAGGGTTAGGGTTACCATACAGGTTAGAGTTAGGGTTAGGGTTAGGGTTAGGGTTAGGTGTAGGGATAGGTTTAGGGTTACGGTGCAGGTTAGGTTTAATCTAAGGGTTAGGGTACAGTTTAAGTTTACAGTTAGGGTTAGAGTTAGGGTTAGGGTAACGGTACAGGTTAGGGTTACGGTTATAGTTAGGGTCATGGTTAGGGTTAGGGTTAGGGTTAGGATTAGGTTTTCCATAGAGGTTAGGGTTAGGGTTAGCGTTAGGGTACAGGTTAGGTTTAGAGTTAGGGTTAAGGTGAGGGTTAGGTTTACGGTACAGGTTAGGGTTAGTGTTACGGTACAGGGTAGGGTTGGGTTTAGGGTTAGGGTTACCGTTCAGGTTACGGATAGATTTAGGGTTAGGGTTACCGTACAGGATAGGTTTAGGGTTAGGGTTAGGGTTACAGTTAAGGTACAATTTAGGGTTAGGGTTAGGTTTAGGGTTTAGGTACAGGTTAGCATTAGGTTTAGTGTTAGGGTTCGGGTAACGGTACAGGTTAGGTTTAGGGTAAGGGTCAGGGTAAGGGTTAGGGTTACGGTACAGGTTATGGTTAGGTCTAGGGTTAGGGTTAGGGTTACGGTACATGTTAGGTTTAGGGTTAGGTTTAGGGTTACACTACAGGTTAGGGTTAAGTGTAGGTTTAGGGTTAGTGTTAGAGTTACGGTACAAGTTATGGATATGGTTAGATTAAGGGTTAGGGTTACGGTATAGGTTAGCGTTAGGGTTAGGGTTAGGTTTAGGGTTACGGTACAGGCTAGGGTTAGTGTTAGGGTTAGGCTTAGGGTAGCGTTACAGTACCGGTTAGGTTTAGGGTTAGGGTGAGGTTTAGGGTTCCCATACACGTTAGAGTTAGGGTTAGGGTTATGGTTACGGTTAGGGTTAGGGTTACGGTACAGGTTAGGGTTAGGGTAAGGTTAGGGTTTCGGTACGGGTTAGGGTTAAGATTAGGTTTAGTGTTAGGTTTAGGGTTACGGTACAGGTTAGGTTTAGGGTTAGGTTTAGGGTTATGGTACAGGTAGGGTTAAGTTTAGGTTTAGGTTTAGGGTTAGAGTTACGGGAAAGTTATGGTATGTTTAGATTTAGGGTTAGGGTATGGTATAGGATAGCATTAGGGTTAGGGTTAGGGTTAGGATTAGGTTTTCCATAGAGGTTAGGGTTAGGGTTAGGGTTAGGGTACAGGTTAGGTTTAGAGTTAGCATTAAGGTGAGGGTTAGGGTTACGGTACAGGTTTGGGTTAGGGTTAGGGTTAGCGTTACGGTACAGGGTTGGGTGAGGGTTAGGGTTAGTGTTAGGGTACAGGTTAGGGTTAGGTTTAGGGTTAGGGTTAGTGATAGAGTTTCGGTACAGGTTGTGTTTAGGGTTAGGGTTAGTGTTACGGTACAGGTAAGGGTTACGGTTAGGGTTAGAGTTAGGGTTAGTGTTAGGGTTGCCGTACACGTGTGGGTTATGGTTACGGGTAGGGTTAGAGTTAGGGTTAGGGTTACGGTACAGGTTAGGGTGAGGGATAGGGTTAGGGTTACGGTAAACTTTAGGGTTAGCGCTAGGGTTAGGTTTAAGCTTACGGAACAGGTTAGGGTTAGCGTTATGGTTAGGGTTTCGGTACAGTTTAGGGTTAGGGTTAGGTTTAGGTTTAGGGTTATGGTACAGGTTAGGTTTAAGGTTAGGGATAGGGTTAGGTTTAGGTTTACGGTACTGGTTAGGTTGAGGGTTAGGGTTAGTGTTACGGTACAGGTAAGTGTTACGGTTAGGGTTAGTGTTAGGGTTATTGTACAGTTTAGGTTTAGGGTTAGGTTTAGTTTTAGGGTCAGGGTTAGGGTTAGGGTAAGTGTTACAGTACAGGTACGTTTTACGGTTAGGTTGAGGGTTTGGGTTAGGTTTACGGTACATGTTAGGTTTAGTTTTAGGGTTAGGGTTAGGTTTGGGGTTAGGGCTACGGTACCGGTTAGGGTTTGGGTTATGGTTAGGGTTTCGGTACAGTTTAGTGTTAGGGTTAGGGTTACGGTACAGGTTAGGGTGAGGGTAAGGGTTAGGGTTACGGTACAGGTTAGGGTTAGATTTAGGGTAGGTTTAGGGATACGGTTAAGTTTAGGTTTACGGTTAGGGTAAAGGTTAGGGTTATGATTAGGGTTAGGGTTATGATTACGGTACCGGTCAGGTTTAGGGTTAGGGTGAGGTTTGGGTTACCATACAGGTTAGAGTTAGGGTTAGGGTTAGGGTTAGGTTTAGGGTTAGGGTTCGGCTTACAGTAAAGGTGAGGGTTAGGGTTAGGGTTAGGCTTAGGCTTAGGGTTTCGTTACAAGTTAGGGTTAAAGTTAGGTTTAAGGTTAGGGTTTGGATTACGGTACAGGATAGGGTTAGGGTTCGGTTTAAGGTTAGGGTTAGGGTTAGGGTACAGCTTAGGGTTAGGTTTAGGGTTAGGGTTAGGGTTAGGTTTGCCATAGAGGTTAGGGTTAGGGTTAGGGTAGGGTACAGGTTAGGGTTAGGTTTAGGGTTAGGGTTAGTGTTAGGTTTGCCATAGAGGTTAGGGTTAGGGTTAGGGTTAGGTTTAGGGTACAGGTTAGGGTTAGGTTTAGGGTTAGGGTTAGGTTTGCCATCGAGATTAGGGTTAGGGTTAGGGTTAGGGTAAAGGTTAAGTTTAGGGTTAGGGTTAGGTTTGCCATAGAGGTTAGTTTTAGGGTTACGGTTCAGGGAATGGTTAGGGTTAGTGTTAGGGTTACTGTACAGTGTAGGTTTAGGGTTAGGTTTAGGTCTAGGTTACAATAAGGGTTTGGGTTAGTGTTAGGGTTAGCGTTATGGTACAGGGTAGTGTTAGGGTTAGGTTTAGGTGTAGGGTTAGGGTCAGGGTTAGGGTGAGGGTTAGGGGTACGGTACAGGTTAGGGTAAGGGTTAGTGTTAGGTTTAGGTTTTCGGTACAGTTTAGGGTTAAAGTTATGTTTAGGGTTAGGGTTAGGGTTACGGTACAGGTTAGGTTTAGGGTTAGGTTTAGTGTTACGCTACAGGTAAGGGTTACGGTTAGGGTAGGTTTACGGTTAGGGTTAGGGTTAGGGTTGCGGAACAGTTGTGGTTTAGGCTTACGGGTAGGGTTGGGTTCAGGGTAAGGGTTTTGGATCCGGTTAAGGTTAGGTTTAGGGTTATCGTTACGGTACGGGTTAGGGTGAGGGTTAGGGTTAGGGTTATGTTTATGGTTAGAGTTACCGTACAGGTTAGTGTCAGGGTTAGGGTTAGGGTTAGGGTTAGTGTTGCGGTACAGTTTAGAGTTAGGTTGAGGGTTAGGGTTACCGTTCAGGTTACGGATAGATTTAGGGTTAGGGTTACCATACTGGATAGGTTTAGGGTTAGGTTTAGGGTTACAGTTAAGGTACAATTTAGGGTTAGGGTTAGGTTTAGGGTTTAGGTACAGGTTAGCATTAGGTTTAGTGTTAGGGTTCGGGTAACGGTACAGGTTAGGTTTAGGGTAAGGGTCAGGGTAAGGGTTAGGGTTACGGTACAGGTTATGGTTAGGTCTAGGGTTAGGGTTAGGGTTACGGTACATGTTAGGTTTAGGGTTAGGTTTAGGGTTACACTACAGGTTAGGGTTAAGTGTAGGTTTAGGGTTAGTGTTAGAGTTACGGTACAAGTTATGGATATGGTTAGATTAAGGGTTAGGGTTACGGTATAGGTTAGCGTTAGGGTTAGGGTTAGGTTTAGGGTTACGGTACAGGCTAGGGTTAGTGTTAGGGTTAGGGTTAGGGTAGCGTTACAGTACCGGTTAGGTTTAGGGTTAGGGTTAGGTTTAGGGTTCCCATACACGTTAGAGTTAGGGTTAGGGTTATGGTTATGGTTAGGGTTAGGGTTACGGTACAGGTTAGGGTTAGGGTAAGGTTAGGGTTTCGTTACGGGTTAGGGTTAAGGTTAGGTTTAGTGTTAGGTTTAGGGTTACGGTACAGGTTAGGTTTAGGGTTAGGTTTAGTGTTAAGTGTTACGGTTTGGGTAGGGTTACGGTTGGTTTATTGTAAGGGTTGCGGTACAGTTGTGGTTTAGGGTTACAGGTACGGTTGGGGTTAGTGTAAGGGTTACGGTTCAGGGTAAGGTTAGGTTTAGGGTTATGGTTACGGTACGGGTTAGGGTTAGGGTTAGGGTTAGGGTTAGGGGTTACCGTACAGATTAGGGTTAGGGTTAGGGTTAGGGTTAGGGTACAGGTTAGGGTTACGGTACAGGTTAGGGTTAGGGTTAGGGTTAGGGTTACTGTACAGGATAGGGTTAGGGTTTCCGTACAGGTTAGGTTTAGGGTTGGGGTTATGGTTAGGGTTGAGGTATATGTTAGGGTTAGGGATAGGGTTACGGTACAGGTTAGGGTTAGAGTTAGGGTCAGGGTAAGGTTTAGGGTTAAGGTACAGGTTATGGTTAGGTTTAGGGTTAGGGTTATGGTACAGGTTAGGGTTAAGGTTAGGTTTAGGGTGAGGGGGAGACTTACGGTACAAGTTATGGTTAAGGTTAGGTTTAGGGTTAGGGTTACGGTATATGTTAACATTAGGGTTAGGGTTAGTTTTAGGGTTACGGTACAGGTTAGGGTTAGTGTAAGGGTTAGGTTTAGGGTTAGAGTTATGGTACAGGTTCGGGTTAGGTTTAGGGTATGTTTAGGGATACGGTTCAGGTTAGGTTTACGGTTAGGGTTAGGGTTAGGGTTATGGTTATGGTTACAGTATACCGGTCAGGTTTATCGTTGGCGTTAGGGTTAGGGTTACCATACAGGTTAGAGTTAGGGTTAGGGTTAGGGTTAGGGTTAGGTGTAGGGATAGGTTTAGGGTTACGGTGCAGGTTAGGTTTAATCTAAGGGTTAGGGTACAGTTTAAGTTTACAGTTAGGGTTAGAGTTAGGGTTAGGGTAACGGTACAGGTTAGGGTTACGGTTATAGTTAGGGTCATGGTTAGGGTTAGGGTTAGGGTTAGGATTAGGTTTTCCATAGAGGTTAGGGTTAGGGTTAGCGTTAGGGTACAGGTTAGGTTTAGAGTTAGGGTTAAGGGAGGGTTAGGGTTACGGTACAGGTTAGGGTTAGGGTTACGGTACAGGGTAGGGTTGGGTTTAGGGTTAGAGTTACCGTTCAGGTTACGGATAGAGTTAGGGTTAGGGTTACCATACAGGATAGGTTTAGGGTTAGGGTTAGGGTTAGGGTTACAGTTAAGGTACAATTTAGGGTTAGGGTTAGGTTTAGGTTTTAGGTACAGGTTAGCATTAGGTTTAGTGTTAGGGTTCAGGTAACGGTACAGGTTAGGTTTAGGGTAAGGGTCAGGGTATGGGTTAGGGTTACGGTACAGGTTATGGTTAGGTCTAGGGTTAGGGTTAGGGTTACGGTACATGTTAGGTTTAGGGTTAGGTTTAGGGTTACACTACAGGTTAGTGTTAAGTGTAGGTTTAGGGTTAGTGTTAGAGTTACGGTACAAGTTATGGATATGGTTAGATTAAGGGTTAGGGTTACGGTATAGGTTAGCGTTAGGGTTAGGGTTAGGTTTAGGCTTACGGTACAGGCTAGGGTTAGTGTTAGGGTTAGGCTTAGGGTAGCGTTACAGTACCGGTCAGGTTTAGGGTTAGGGTTAGGTTTAGGGTTCCCATACACGTTAGAGTTAGGGTTAGGGTTATGGTTACGGTTAGGGTTAGGGTTACGGTACAGGTTAGGGTTAGGGTAAGGTTAGGGTTTCGGTATGGGTTAGGGTTAAGGTTAGGTTTCATGTTAGGTTTAGGGTTACGGTACAGGTTAAGTTTAGGGTTAGGTTTAGGGTTAGGGTTAGAGTTACGGGACAAGTTATGGTTATGTTTAGATTTAGGGTTAGGGTTATGGTATAGGATAGCATTAGGGTTAGGGATAGGGTTAGGATTAGGTTTTCCATAGAGGTTAGGGTTAGGGTTAGGGTTAGGGTACAGGTTAGGTTTAGAGTTAGCGTTAAGGTGAGGGTTAGGGTTACGGTACAGGTTTGGGTTAGGGTTAGGTTTAGGGTTACGGTACAGGGTTGGGTGAGGGTTAGGGTTAGCGTTAGAGTACAGGTTAGGGTTAGGTTTAGGGTTAGGGTTAGTGATAGAGTTACGGTACAGGTTGTGTTTAGGGTTAGGGTTAGTGTTACGGTACAGGTAAGGGTTACGGTTAGGGTTAGAGTTAGGGTTAATGTTAGGGTTGCCGTACACGTGTGGGTTATGGTTACGGGTAGGGTTAGAGTTAAGGGTAGGGTTACGGTACAGGTTAGGGTGAGGGATAGGGTTAGGGTTACGGTAAAGTTTAGGGTTAGGGCTAGGGTTAGGTTTAAGCTTACGGAACAGGTTAGGGTTAGCGTTATGGTTAGGGTTTCGGTACAGTTTAGGGTTAGGGTTAGGTTTAGGTTTAGGGTTATGGTACAGGTTAGGTTGAAGGTTAGGGATAGGGTTAGGTTTAGGTTTACGGTACTGGTTAGGTTGAGGGTTAGGGTTAGTGTTACGGTACAGGTAAGTGTTACGGTTAGGGTTAGTGTTAGGGTTATTGTACAGTTTAGGTTTAGGGTTAGGTTTAGTTTTAGGGTTAGGGTTAGGGTTAGGGTAAGTGTTACAGTACAGGTACGTTTTATGGTTAGGTTGAGGGTTAGGGTTAGGTTTACGGTACATGTTAGGTTTAGGTTTATGGTTAGGTTTAGGTTTGGGGTTAGGGCTACGGTACCGGTTAGGGTTTGGGTTAGGGTTAGGGTTTCGGTACAGTTTAGTGTTAGGGTTAGGGTTACGGTACAGGTTAGTTTGAGGGTAAGGGTTAGGGTTACGGTACAGGTTAGGTTTAGATTTAGGGTAGGTTTAGGGATACGGTCAAGTTTAGGTTAACGGTTAGGGTTAAGGTTAGGGTTATGATTAGGGTTAGGGTTATGATTACGGTACCGGTCAGGTTTAGGGTTAGGGTGAGGTTTGGGTTACCATACAGGTTAGAGTTAGGGTTAGGGTTAGGTTTAGGGTTAGAGTTCGGCTTACAGTAAAGGTGAGGGTTAGGGTTAGGGTTTCGTTACAGGTTAGGGTTAAAGTTAGGTTTAAGGTTAGGGTTAGCATTACGGTACAGGATTAGGTTAGGTTGAAGGTTAGGGTTAGGGTTAGGGTACAGGTTAGGGTTAGGTTTAGGGTTAGGGTTAGGGTTAGGTTTGCCATAGAGGTTAGTGTTAGGGTTAGGGTAGGGTACAGTTTAGGGTTAGGTTTAGGGTTAGGGTTAGTGTTAGGTTTGCCATAGTGGTTAGGGTTAGGGTTAGGGTTAGGTTTAGGGTACAGGTTAGGGTTAGGTTTAGGGTTAGGGTTAGGGTTAGGTTTGCCATCGAGATTAGGGTTAGGGTTTGGGTTAGGGTAAAGGTTAGGTTTAGGTTTAGGGTTAGGTTTGCCATAGAGTTTAGTGTTAGGGTTAGGGTTAGGGTACAGTTTAGGGTTAAGTTTAGGTTTAGGTTTAGGGTTAGGTTTGCCATAGATGTTAGGTTTAGGGTTAGGGTTAGGTTTAGGGTTAGGGTACAGGGTAGGGTTAATTTTAGGGTTAGGGTTAGGTTTAGGTTTGCCATAGAGGTTAGGGTTAGGGTTAGGGTTAGGGTACAAGTTAGGATTACAGTTAGGTTTATGGTAGGTTTAGGGTTACGGTTAAGGTTAGTTTTACGGTTAGGGTTAGGGTACAGGTTAGGGTTAGGTTTAGGGTTAGGGTTAGGGTTAGGTTTGCCATCGAGGTTAGGGTTAGGTTCAGGGTTAGGGTACAGGTTAGGGTTAGGTTTAGGGTTAGGATAAGGGTTAGGTTTGCCATCGAGGTTAGGGTTAGGGTTAGGGTTAGGGTACAGGTTAGGGTTAGGTTTAGGGTTAGGGTTAGGGTTAGGTTTGCCATAGAGCTTAGCGTTAGGGTTAGCTTAGGGTTAGGGTACAGGTTAGGTTTAGGTTTAGGGTTAGGTTTGCCATAGAGGTTAGGGTTAGGTTTAGGGTTAGGGTACAGTTTAGGGTTAGGTTTAGGGTTAGGGTTAGGGTTAGGGTTAGGGTACAGGTTAGGGTAGGTTTAGGGTTAGGGTTAGTGTTAGGGTTAGGGTTAGGTTTAGGGTTAGGGTTAGGGTTAGGTTTGCCGTAGAGGTTAGGGTTAGGGTTAGGTTTAGGGTACAGGTTAGGGTTAGGGTTAGGTTTAGGGTAGGTTTAGGTATACGGTTAAGGTTAGGTTTAAGCTTAGGGTTAGGGTTAAGGTTAGGGTTAGGTTTAGGGTTAGGGTTAGGGTTATGATTACGGTACCGGTCAGGTTTAAGCTTAGGGTGAGGTTTGCGTTACCATACAGGTTAGATTTAGAGTTAGGTTTAGGGTTAGGTTTAGTGGTAGAGTTCGGGTTACAGTAAAGGTGAGGGTTAGGCTTAGGGTTAGGGTTAGGGTTTCGGTACAGGTTAGGGTTAAGGTTAGGTTTAAGGTTAGGGTTAGGATTACTGTACAGGATAGGGTTAGCGTTAGGTTTAAGGTAAGGGTTAGTGTTAAGGCACAGGTTAGGGTTAGGTTTAGGTTTAGGGTTAGGGTTAGGTTTGCCATCGAGGTTAGGGTTAGGGTTAGGGTTAGGGTACAAGTTAGGGTTAGGTTTAGGGTTAGGGTTAGGCTTAGGTTTGCCATAGAGGTTAGGGTTAGGGTTAGGGTTAGGGTTAGGGTACAGGTTAGTGTTAGGTTTAGGTTTAGGGTTAGGGTTAGGTTTGCCATCGAGGTTAGGGTTAGGGTTAGGGTTAGGGTACAGGTTAGGGTTAGGTTTAGGGTTAGGATAAGGGTTAGGTTTGCCATCGAGGTTAGGGTTAGGGTTAAGGTTAGCGTACATGTTAGGGTTAGGTTTAGGGTTAGGGTTAGGGTTAGGTTTGCCATAGAGTTTAGGGTTAGGGTTAGGGTTAGGGTACAGGTTAGGTTTAGGTTTATGGTTAGGTTTGCCATAGAGGTTAGGGTTAGAGTTAGGGTTAGGTTACAGGTTAGGGTTAGGTTTAGTTTTAGGGTTAGTGTTAGGTTTGCCATAGAGGTTACGGTTAGTGTTAGTGTTAGGGTACAGGTTAGGGTTAGTTTTAGGGTTAGGGTTAGGTTTACGTTTTCCTTCGAGTTAGGGTTAGGGTTAAGGTACAGGTTAGGTTTAGATTTAGGGTTAGGATAAGGGTTAGGTTTGCCATCGAGGTTAGGGGTAGGGTTAGGGTTAGGGTACATGTTAGGGTTAGGTTTAGGGTTAGGGTTAGGGTTAGGGTTATGGTTAGGTTTGCCATAGAGGTTAGGGTTAGGGTACATGTTAGGTTTAGGTTTAGGGTTAGGTTTGCCATAGAGGTTAGTGTTAGGGTTAGGGTACAGGATAGGATTAGGTTTAGGGTTAGGGTTAGTGTTAGGGTTAGGGTTAGGGTTAGGGTACAGGGTAGGGTTAGGTTTAGTGTTAGGGTTAGGGTTACAGTACAAGTTAGGTTTAGGGTTAGGTTTAGGGTTAGAATTACAGTACATGTTAGGTTTAGTGTTAGGGTTAGTGTTACGGTACAGGTAAGGGTTACGGTTAGGGTAAGAGTTAGATTTAGATTACGGTTGCCATACAGCTGTGGGTTAGGGTTACGGGTAGAAGTAGGGTTAGCGTTAAGTTACAGTACAAGGTTAGGGTGAGGGTTAGGGTTAGGGTTATGGTGCAGTTTAGGCTAGGGTTAGGGTAAGGGTTAGGGTTAGGGTTACGGTACAGGTTAGGATTTGGATTAGGGTTTCGGTAGAGTTTAGGGTTAGGTTTAGGATTAGGTTTAGGCTTACGGTACAGGATAGGGTTAGGTTTAGGGTTACGGTACTGGTTACGTTTAGGGTTAGGGTTAGTGTTACAGTACAGGTAAGTTTTACGGTTAGGGTTAGTGTTAGGTTTACTGTTACCGTTAGGGTTAGGGTTGCCGTACAGGTGTGGTTTAGGGTTATGGGTAGGTTTAGGGTTAGGGTTAGGGTTAGGTTTACGGTACAGTTTAGGGTTACGTTTAGGGTTAGGGTTAGGGTTAGGTTTAGGGTGACGTTACGGTATAGCTTGGGTTTAGGTTTAGGTTTAGGGTTAGGGGTAGGTTTAGTGTTACGGGACATGTTGGGGTTAGAGTTAGTGTTAGGATTCGGGTTAGGTTTAGGTTTGCCATAGAGGTTAGATTTAGATTTAGTGTTCGGGTACAGTTTAGGTTTAGAGTTAGGGGTAGGGTTATGGTAGTTTATGGTTAGGTTTAGGGTTAGGGTTTCGGTACATGTTAGGGTAAAGGTTAGGTTTAGGGTTAGGTTTAGGATTGTGGTACAGCTTAGGTTTAGGGTTAGGGTTAGTGTTACTGTACAGGTAAGGTTTACGGTTAGGGTTAGGGTTACGGTTACATTTGCGGTACAGTTGTGGGTTAGGGTTACGGGTAGTGTTAGGGTTAGGGTTAGGGTTACGGTTCAGGGTAGGGTTAGGTTTAGGGTTAGGGTTAGTGTTACGGTACAGGTAAGTTTTATGGTTAGGGATAGGGTTAGGTTTAGGGTTAGGGTTGCCGTACAGGTGTGGTTTAGTGTTATGGGTAGGGTTAGTGTTAGGGTTAGTGTTAGGATTACGGTACAGGTTAGGGTGAGTGTAAGGGTTAGGGTAACGGTACAGGTTAGGGTTAAGGTTAGGGTTAGGGTTAGGTTTAGACTGAGACTTACGGTACAGGTGGGGTTTAGGTTTTGGGTTATGGTTATGGTTAGGGTTAGGGCTAGTCTTATGGTACATGTTGGGGTTAAGGTCAGTTTTAGAGTTAGGTTTAGGGTTAGGGTTAGGTTTTCCATAGAGTTTAGATTTAGAGTTAAGGTTACGGTACAGGTTACGGATAGGTTTAGTGTAAGGGTTTCGGTACAGGTTACGGTAAAGGTTAGGTTTAGGGTTAGGGTTACCGTACAGCTTAGGTTTAGGGTTAGGGTTAGTGTTACGGTACAGTTAAGGGTTACGGTTAGGGTTACGGTTACATTTAGGGTTGAGGTACAGTTGTGGGTTAGGGTTACGGGAAGGGTTAAGGTGAGGCTTACGGTTCAGGGTAGGGTTATGTTTAGTGTTAGGTTACGGTACAAGTTAGTGTTAGTGTTAGGGTTAGGGTTAGGGTTACGGTACAGGTTAGGGTTAGGGTTACGGTTACGGTTGGGATTAGGGTTAGGTTTAGGTTTAGTGTTATGGTTAGGTGTAGGATTACCGTACAGGTTAGTGTCAGGTTTAGGGTTAGAGTTTGGGTACAGGTTAGGGTTAGGGTTACGGTTACGGTACTGGTTAGCATTAGGTTTAGTTTTAGGGTTAGGGTTACGGTACAAGTTATGCTTATGGTTAGGTTTAGGGTTAGGGTTAGTGTATAGGTTAGCAGAAGGTTTAGGGTTAGGGTTAGGTTTAGGGTACGGTATAGGTTAGGGTTAGGGTTAGGGGTTCGGTACAGATTAGGGTTAGGTTTAGGGTTAGGGTTAGTGTTATGGTACAGTTAGGGTTAAGTTTAGGGTTTGGATTAGGGTTAGGGTACCATACAGGTTAGGGTTATGGCTATGATTAGGGTTAGGGTAACCGAACAATTAGGGTTACGGTAAGGTTTTGGGTTAGGGTTACTTTTTAGGTTAGCGTTAGGGTAGGGTTAGCTTTAGGGTTACGGTACAGGTCAGGGTTAGGGTTAGGGTTTGGGGTATGTTTACGGTACAGATTAGTGTTAGAGCTAGAGTGACGGTTACGATACAAGTTAGATTTGGGGTTAGGGTTAGTATTCGGGTTACAGTACAGGTTAGGTTTAGCGTTAGTGGTAGGGTTACAGTACAGGTTAGGGTTAGGGTTAGGGTTATGGTTAGGGATACGGTACAAGTTAAGGTTACGGTTAGGTTTAGGGTTAGGTTTACGGTATAGGTTAGCATTAGGGTTAGGGATAGGGTGAGGTTTAGGGTTATGGTACAGGTTAGGATTAGGGTTACATTTACGGCACAGGTTAGGGTTAGCTTTAGGTTTAGGGTTAGGGGTACAGTAGAGGTTAGGGTTAGGGTTAGGTTTAGGGGTAGGGTTGCGGTACAGGTTGGTTAGGGTTATGGTTACGGTACAGGTTAGCATTAGCTTTAGGGTTAAGGTTAGGGTTACGGTACAAATTATGCTTACGGTTAGGTTTGGGGTTAGGGTTAGTGTATAGGTTAACAGAAGGTTTAGGGTTAGGGTTAGGTTTTGGGTTACGGTACAGGTTAGGGTTAGGGTTAGGGTTAGGGGTGCGGTACAGGTTAGGGTTAGGGTTAGTTTTAGGGCTGGGGTTAGGTTTGCCATAGAGTTTAGATTTAGGGTTAGGGTTAGGGTACAGGTTAGGTTTAAAGTTAGGTTTAAGTTTAGGTTTAGGGTTTCAGTAGAGGTTAGGGTTAGGTTTAGTGTTACGGCTACAGTACAGGTAAGGATTAGGGATAGCGTCAGGGTTATGTTTAGGGTTACAGTACAGGTTAGGTTTAGGGTTAAGGTAAGTTTTACAGTACAGGTGAGGGTTACAGTTAGGCTTAGGGTTAGGGTTACGGTTAGGGTTGAGATACAGTTGTGGGTGAGGGTTACGGGTAGGGTTAGTGTTAGGGTTAGGGTTACGGTACAGGTCAGGTTTACGGTTAGGGGTATGGTTACAGTACAGGTAAGTGTTAGGGTTAGAGTTAGCGTTAGGGTTAGGGTTAGGGTTAGGTTTAAGGTTAGGGTTAGGATTAGGGTTACGGTACAGGATAGAGTTAGGTTTAGGGTTAGGGTTAGGGTCATGGTTAAGGTAGTGTTTAGGGTTAGGGTTAGGGTTGGGGTTAGTGTTACGGTTAGGGATACGGTACAGGCTAGGGATACGTTTACGGTTAGGGTCAGGGTTAGGGGTAAGGTAAGGTTTAGGGTAAGGTTTTGGGATAAGGTTAGGGTTAGTGTTACGTACAGGTTAGGGTTAATGTTAGTGATAGGGTTAGGGTTAGGTTTGCCATAGAGGTTAGGTTTAGGGTTAGGGTTAGGGTACAGGTTAGGTTTAGAGTTAGGCTTAAGTTTAGTTTTAGAGTTACGGTTCAGGGAATGTTTAGGGTTAGGGTTAGGGTTACTGTACAGTGTAGGGTTAGGGTTAGGGTTAGGTTTAGGTCTAGGGTACAATAAGGGTTTGGGTTAGTGTTAGATTTAGGGTTATGGTACAGGGTAGTGTTAGGGTTAGGTTTAGGGCTAGGGTTAGGGTCAGGGTTAGGGTTAGGGTTAGGGGTATGGTACAGGTTAGGGTTAGGGTTAGGGTTAGGTTTAGGTTTTTGGTACAGTTTAGGGTTAAAGTTAGGTTTAGGGTTAGGGTTAGGGTTACGTTACAGGTTAGGTATAGGGTTAGGTTTAGTGTTACGGTACAGGTAAGGGTTACGGTTAGGATAGGTTTACAGTTAGGGTTAGGGTTAGGGTTGCGGAACAGTTGTGGTTTAGGCTACGGGTAGGGTTGGGTTTAGGGTAAGGGTTTTGGTTCAGGTTAAGGTTAGGTTTAGGGTTATGGTTACGGTATGGGTTAGGGTGAGGGTTAGGGTTAGGGTTATGTTTATGGTTAGAGTTACCGTACAGGTTAGTGTCAGGGTTAGTGTTAGGGTTAGGGTTAGGGTTGCGGTACAGTTTAGGGTTAGGTTTTGGTTTAGGGTTACCGTTCAGGTTACGGATAGAGTTAGGGTTAGGGTTACCGTACAGGATAGGTTTAGGGTTGGGGTTAGGGTTACAGTTAAGGTACAATTTAGGGTTAGGGTTAGGGTTAGGGTTTAGGTACAGGTTAGCATTAGGTTTAGTGTTAGGGTTCGGGTAACGGTACAGGTTAGGTTTAGGGTAAGGGTCAGTGTAAGTGTTAGGGTTACGGTACAGGTTATGGTTAGTTCTAGGGTTAGGGTTAGGGTTACGGTACATGTTAGGTTTAGGTTTAGGTTTAGGGTTACACTACAGGTTAGGGTTAAGTGTAGGTTTAGGGTTAGTGAGAGTTACGGTACAAGTTATGGATATGGTTAGATTAAGGGTTAGGGTTACGGTATAGGTTAGCATAGGGTTAGGTTTAGGTTTAGGGTTACGGTACAGTCTAGGGTTATTGTTAGGTTTAGGGTTAGGGTAGCGTTACACTACCGGTTAGGTTTAGGGTGAGGGTTAGGTTTAGGGTTCCCATACACGTTAGAGTTAGGGTTAGCGTTATGGTTAGGGTCCGGGTTAGGGTTACGGTACAGTTTAGGGTTGGGGTAAGGTTAGGGTTTCGGTACGGGTTAGGGTTAAGGTTAGGTTTAGTGTTAGGTTTAGGGTTACGGTACAGGTTAGGTTTAGGGTTAGGTTTAGTGTTAAGGGTTACCGTTTGGGTAGGTTTATGGTTAGGTTTATTGTAAGGGTTGCGGTACAGTTGTGGTTTAGGGTTACGGGTACGGTTGGGGTTAAAGTAAGGGTTACGGTTCAGGGTAAGGTTAGGTTTAGGGTTATGGTTACTGTACGGGTTAGGGTTAGGGTTAGGGTTAGGGTTACCGTACAGATTAGTGTCAGGGTTAGGGTTAGTGTTAGGGGTAGGGTTAGGGTTAGGGTTACGGTACAGGTTAGGGTTAGGGTTACCGTACAGGATAGGGTTAGGGTTTCCATACAGGTTAGGTTTAGGGTTGGGGTTTTGGTTAGGGTTGAGGTACATGTTAGGGTTAGGGTTAGGGTTACGGTACAGGTTAGGGTGAGGGTTAGGGTTAGGGTTACGGTACAGTTTAGGGTTAGGGCTAGGGTTAGGTTTAAGCTTACGGAACAGGTTAGGGTTAGCGTTAGGGTTAGGGTTTCGGTACAGTTTAGGGTTAGGGTTAGGTTTAGGTTTAGGGTTATGGTACAGGTTAGGTTTAGGGTTAGGGATAGGGTTAGGTTTAGGGTTACGGTACTGGTTAGGTTGAGTGTTAGGGTTAGTGTTACGGTACAGGTAAGTGTTACGGTTAGGGTTAGTGTTAGGGTTATTGTACAGTTTAGGTTTAGGGTTAGGTTTAGGTTTAGGGTTAGGGTTAGGGTTGCGGTAAGTGTTAGGTTTAGGTTTAGGGTTCGGGTTAGGGCAGGTTTGGGGTTAGGTCTACGGTACCGGTTAGGGTTAGGGTTAGGGTTTCGGTACAGTTTAGTGTTAGGGTTAGGGTTACGGTACAGATTAGTGTGAGGGTATGGTTTAGGGTTACGGTACTGGTTAGGGTTAAGGTTAGGGTTAGAGTTACGGTACAGGTTAGGGTTAGGTTTTTGGGTAGGTTTAGGGATACGGTTAAGGTTAGGTTTACGGTTAGGGTTAGGGTTAGGTTATGATATCGGTACCGGTCAGGTTTAGGGTTAGGGTGAGGTTTGTGTTACCATACAGGTTAGAATTAGGGTTAGGGTTAGGGTTTGGTTTAGGGTTAGGGTTCGGCTTACAGTAAAGGTGAGGGTAGGGTTAGGGTTAGGGTTAGGGTTTCGGTACAGGTTAGGGTTAAGGTTAGGTTTAAGGTTAGGGTTAGGGTTAGGGTACAGGTTAGGGTGAGGTTTAGGGTGAGGGTTAGGGTTAGGTTTGCCATAGAGTTTAGGGTTAGGGTTATGGTACAGGTTAGGTTTAGGTTTAGGGTTAGGGTTAGTGTTAGGTTTGCCATAGATGTTAGAGTTAGGGTTAGGGTTAGGGTACAGGTTAGGGTTAGGTTACGGTTAGGGTTAGGTTTAGGTTTGCCATCGAGATTAGGGTTAGGGTTAGGGTTAGGGTACAGGTTAGGGTTAGGGTTAGGGTTCGGTTTGCCATAGAGTTTAGGGTTAGGGTTAGGGTTAGGGTACAGGTTAGGGTTAGGGTTAGGTTAGGGTTAGGGTTAGGTTTGCCATAGAGGTTAGGGTTAGGGTTAGGGTTAGGGTTAGGGTACAGGGTAGGGTTAGTTTTAGGGTTAGGGTTAGGTTTAGGTTTGCCATAGAGGTTAGGGTTAGGATTAGGGTTAGGGTACAGGTTAGGATTAGGGTTAGGTTTAGGGTAGGTTTAGGGATACGGTTTAGGTTAGGTTTACGGTTAGGGTTAGGGTACAGGTTAGGGTTAGGTTTAGGGTTAGGGGTAGGGTTAGGTTTGCCATCGAGGTTAGGGTTAGGGTTAGGGTACATGTTAGGGTTAGGGTTAGGGTTAGGGTTAGGGTACAGGTTAGGTTTAGGTTTAGGGTTAGGTTTGCCATAGAGGTTAGGGTTAGTGTTAGAGTTAGGGTACAGGTTAGGGTTAGGTTTAGGATTAGGGTTAGTGTTAGGGTTAGGGTTAGGGTTAGGGTACAGTGTAGGGTTAGGTTTAGGGTTAGGTTTAGGGTAGGTTTAGGGATACGGTTAAGGTTAGGTTTACGGTTAGGTTTAGGGTTAAGGTTAGGGTTAGTGTTAGGGTTATGAATACGGTACTGGTCAGGTTTAGGGTTAGGGTGAGGTTTGGGTTACCATACAGGTTAGAGTTAGGGTTAGGGTTTGGGTTAGGGTTAGGGTTTCGGTACAGGTTAGGGTTAAGGTTAGGTTTAAGGTTAGGGTTAGGATTAAGGTACAGGATAGGGTTAGGGTTAGGGTTAGGCTTAGGGTATGGTACAGGTTAGGTTTAGGGTAGGGTTTAGGGTTACGGTACAGGTTAGGGTTAAGTTTAGGTTTAGGGTGAGGGGTAGAGTTTTGGTTCAAGTTATGATTATGGTTAGTTATAGGGTTAGGGTTACATTATATGTTAGCATTAGGGTTAGGGTTAGGTTTAGGATTACGGTACAGGTTAGGGTTAGAGTTAGGGTTAGGATTAGGGTTTAGTTACGGTACAGGTTAGGGAAAGGTTTAGGGTTGGTTTAGGGATACGGTTCAGGTTATGTTTAGGGTTAGGTTAGGGTTAGGGTTAGGGTTAGGGTTAGGGTTATGATTATGGTTAGGTTTAGGTTTATAGTTAGGGTTAGGGTTAGGTTTAGGGTTATGGTCCAGGTTAGGGTTATGGTTACAGTTAGGGTTATGATTATGGTTAGTTTTAGGGTTAAGATTAGGTTTAGGGTAAGGTTTAGGTTTAGGGTTAGGGTTAGTGTTTCAGGACAGGTTAGGGTTAGGATTACTGTTAGGGTTAGGGTTAGGTTTGCCATAGAGGTTAGGGTTAGGTTTAGGGTTAGGGTACAGGTTAGGTTTAGAGTTAGGGTTAAGGTGAGGGTTAGGGTTACGGTACAGGTTAGGTTTAGGGTAAGGTTAGGGTTTCGGTACGGGTTAGGGTTAAGTTTAGGTTTAGGGTTAGGGTTAGGGTTACGGTACAGGTTAGGTTTAGGGTTAGGTTAAGTGTTAAGGGTTACGTTTTGGGTAGGGTTACGGTTAGGGTTATGGTTAGGGTTGCGGTACAGTTGTGGTTTAGGGTTACGGGTAGGGTTGGGGTTAGGGTAAGGGTTACGGTTCAGGGTAAGGTTAGGTTTAGGGTTATGGTTACGGTACGGATTAGGGTAGGGTTAGGGTTAGGCTTACCGTACAGATTAGTGTCAGGGTTAGGGTTAGTGTTAGGGTTAGGGTTAGGGTTAGGGTTGTGGTACAGGTTAGGGTTAGGGTTGGGGTTTTGGTTAGGTTTACCGTACAGGTTAGGGTTAGGGTTTCCGTACAGGTTAGTTTTAGGGTTGGGGTTAGGGTTAGGGTTGAGGTACATGTTAGGTTTAGGATTAGGGTAGGTTTACGGTACAGGTTAGGGTTAGAGTTAGGGTCAGGGTAAGGATTAGGTTTACGGTACAGGTTATGGTTAGGTTTAGGGTTTGGGTTACGGTATATGTTAACATTAGGGTCAGGGTTAGTTTTACGGTTACGGTACAGGTTAGGGTTAGGTTTTGGTTAGGGTTACGGTACAGGGTAGGCTTAGTGTTAGTGTTAGGGTTAGGGTACAGGTTAGGGTTAGGTTTAGGGTTAGGGTTAGCGTTAGGGTACGGTACTGGTTAGGTTTAGTTTTAGGGTTAGTGTTAAGGTACAGGTAAGTGTTACGGTTAGGGTTTGGGTTAGGATTTGGGTTAGGGTTGCCATACAGTTGTGGTTTAGGGTTTCCGGAAGGGTTAGGGTTAGGTTTACGGTTATGGTAAAGGTTAGGGTGAGGGTAAGGATCAGGGATACGTACTGTTTAGGGTTACGGTTAGGGTTTGGGTTTGGTTTAGTGTGAGGGTTACGGTACAGGTTGGGTTTAGGTTTAGGGATAGGTTTAGGGTTAGGGTTAGGGTTAGGTTTAGGGTTACAGTACCGGTTAGTGTTGTTAGTGTTAGGGTTAGTGTTAGGTTTACGGAAAAGGTTAGGGTTAGGTCTAGTGTTAGTGTTAGGGTTATTGTAGAGTTTAGGGTTAGGGTTAGGGTTAGGTTTAGGCTTAGGGTTATGGTACAGGTTAGGGTTAAGTTTAGGGTTAGGGTAAGGGTTAGGGTTAGGGTTACAGTACAAGTTAGGCTTATGGTTAGGTTTATGGTTAGGGTTACGGTATAGGTTAGGGTTAGTGTTAGGGTCAGGGTTAGGGTTAGGTTTAACTTTATGGTAAAGATTAGGGTTAGACTTAGTGTTAGTGTTAGGGTTTTTGTACAGTTGAGGGTTAGGGTTAGGTTTAGGTTTAGGGTTATAGTTAGGGTTATGGCACAGGGTAGGGTTAGGTTTAGGATTAGGTTTACGGTTACGGTACAAGTTAGGGTTAGGGTTAGTGTTAGTGTTAGTGTTCCAGTACAGGTTAGTGTTAGGTTTAGGGTTAGGGTTAGGGTTATTGTACAGGTTACGGTTAGGGTTAGGATTAGTGTTAATGTACTGGTTAGGGTTAGGGTTAGGGGTAGGGTTACGTATAGGTTAGGGTTAGGGTTTTGGTACTGGTTAGGGTTAGGTTAGTGTTAGGGTTATAGTACAGTTTACGGTTAGGGTTAGGATTAGGGGTAGGGTTATGGTACAGGTTAGGTTTAGGGTTAGGGTTAGAGTTACGGTACAGGTAAGGGTTAGGGTTAGGGTTAGGGTTAGGGTTAGGGTTATGGGCACAGGGTAGTGATAGGTTTAGAGTTAGGGTAAGGCTTATGGTACAAGTTAGGGTTAGGGTTGCCGGACAGGTTAGGGTTAGGGTTAGGGTTAAGGTTAAGTTTGCGGTACATGTTATGTTTAGGGTTAGTGTTAGGGTTACGGTACAGGTTAGCAGTAGGGTTAGGGTTAGGGTTACGTACATGTTAGGGTTAGGGTTAGGGTTAGGTTACGGTACAAGTTAGGGTTATTGTTAGGTTTAGGGTTAGGTTTACGGTATTGGTTAGCGATAGGGGTAGGTTTAGGGTTAGGTTTTGGGTACGGTAGAGGTTAGGGTTAGGGTTAGGGTTAGGGTTACGGTACCGGTTAGGGTCAGGGTTATGGTTAGAGTTATGGTAATGTTTAGGATTAGAGTTTGGTTTAGGGTTAGGGTTATGGTTAGGGTTACCGTGCGGGTTAGGGTTAGGGTTAGGTTTACGGTACAGCTTAGTTTTAGGGTTATGTTAGTGTTAGAGTTAGGGTTACATTACAAGTTAGGGGTACGGTTAGGTTTAGGGTTAGGTTTACGGTATAGGTTAGAGTTAGGGTTAAGGTTAGGGTTAGGTTTAGTGTTACTCTACCGGTTAGGTTTAGGGTTAGGGTTAGGGTTAAGTTTAGGTTTAGTGTTAGGGTTTATTTTGTGGTACAGTTTAGGTTTAGGGTTACGTTTAGGGTTACCGTACAGGTTAGGGTTAGGGTTAGGGTTAGGGTTACGATTAGGTTTAGGTAAGGGTTACAGTATAGGTTAGCGTTAGGTTTAGTGTTAGGGTTAGGTTGAGGGTTAGGGTTAGTTTTTCGATACAAGTTACGGTTAGGCTTAGTGCTTGGATTAAGTTTACGGTACAGGTTAGTGTTAGGGTTAGGGTTAGGGATAGGGTTAGGCTTAAGTTTACAGTACAGGTTAGGTTTAGGTTTAATGGTAGGGTTACGGTACAGTTTACGGTTAGGGTTAGTATTAGGGGTAGGGTTATGGTACAGGTTAGGTTTAGGGTTAGGGTTAGAGTTACGGTACAGGTAAGGGTTAGGGTTAGGGTTAGGGTTAGGGTTAGGGTTATGGGCACAGGGTAGTGATAGGTTTAGACTTAGGGTAAGGCTTATGGTACAAGTTAGGGTTAGGGTTGCCGGACAGGTTAGGGTTAGGGTTAGGGTTAAGGTTAAGTTTGCGGTACACGTTATGTTTAGGGTTAGTGTTAGGGTTACGGTACAGGTTAGCAGTAGGGTTAGGGTTAGGGTTACGTACATGTTAGGGTTAGGGTTAGGGTTAGGTTACGGTACAAGTTAGGGTTATTGTTAGGTTTAGGGTTAGGTTTACGGTATTGGTTAGCGATAGAGGTAGGTTTAGGGTTAGGTTTTGGGTACGGTAGAGGTTAGGGTTAGGGTTAGGGTTAGGGTTACAGTACCGGTTAGGGTCAGGGTTAGGGTTAGAGTTATGGTAATGTTTAGGATTAGAGTTTGGTTTAGGGTTAGGGTTATGGTTAGGGTTACCGTGCGGGTTAGGGTTAGGGTTAGGTTTACGGTACAGCTTAGTTTTAGGGTTATGTTAGTGTTAGAGTTAGGGTTACATTACAAGTTAGGGGTACGGTTAGGTTTAGGGTTAGGTTTACGGTATAGGTTAGAGTTAGGGTTAAGGTTAGGGTTAGGTTTAGTGTTACTCTACCGGTTAGGTTTAGGGTTAGGGTTAGGGTTAAGTTTAGGTTTAGTGTTAGGGTTTATTTTGTGGTACAGTTTAGGTTTAGGGTTACGTTTAGGGTTACCGTACAGGTTAGGGTTAGGGTTAGGGTTAGGGTTACGATTAGGTTTAGGTAAGGGTTACAGTATAGGTTAGCGTTAGGTTTAGTGTTAGGGTTAGGTTGAGGGTTAGGGTTAGTTTTTCGATACAAGTTACGGTTAGGCTTAGTGCTTGGATTAAGTTTACGGTACAGGTTAGTGTTAGGGTTAGGGTTAGGGATAGGGTTAGGCTTAAGTTTACAGTACAGGTTAGGTTTAGGTTTAATGGTAGGGTTACGGTACAGTTTACGGTTAGGGTTAGTATTAGGGGTAGGGTTATGGTACAGGTTAGGTTTAGGGTTAGGGTTAGAGTTACGGTACAGGTAAGGGTTAGGGTTAGGGTTAGGGTTAGGGTTAGGGTTAGGGTTATGGGCACAGGGTAGTGATAGGTTTAGAGTTAGGGTAAGGCTTATGGTACAAGTTAGGGTTAGGGTTGCCGGACAGGTTAGGGTTAGGGTTAGGGTTAAGGTTAAGTTTGCGGTACATGTTATGTTTAGGGTTAGTGTTAGGGTTACGGTACAGGTTAGCAGTAGGGTTAGGGTTAGGGTTACGTACATGTTAGGGTTAGGGTTAGGGTTAGGTTACGGTACAAGTTAGGGTTATTGTTAGATTTAGGGTTAGGTTTACGGTATTGGTTAGCGATAGGGGTAGGTTTAGGGTTAGGTTTTGGGTACGGTAGAGGTTAGGGTTAGGGTTAGGGTTACGGTACCGGTTAGGGTTAGGGTTAGGGTTAGAGTTATGGTAATGTTTAGGATTAGAGTTTGGTTTAGGGTTAGGGTTATGGTTAGGGTTACCGTGCGGGTTAGGGTTAGGGTTAGGTTTACGGTACAGCTTAGTTTTAGGGTTATGTTAGTGTTAGAGTTAGGGTTACATTACAAGTTAGGGGTACGGTTAGGTTTAGGGTTAGGTTTACGGTATAGGTTAGCGTTAGGGTTAAGCTTAGGGTTAGGTTTAGTGTTACTCTACCGGTTAGGTTTAGGGTTAGGGTTAGGGTTAAGTTTAGGTTTAGTGTTAGGGTTTATTTTGTGGTACAGTTTAGGTTTAGGGTTACATTTAGGGTTACCGTACAGGTTAGGGTTAGGGTTAGGGTTAGGGTTACGATTAGGTTTAGGTAAGGGTTACAGTATAGGTTAGCGTTAGGGTTAGTAGTGTTAGGGTTAGGTTTAGGGTTAGGGTTAGTTTTTCGATACAAGTACGGTTAGGCTTAGTGCTTGGATTAAGTTTACGGTACAGGTTAGTGTTAGGGTTAGGGTTAGGGATAGGGTTAGGTTTAAGTTTACAGTACAGGTTAGGTTTAGGTTTAGTGGTAGGGTTACGGTACAGGTTAGGGTTAGGGTTAGGTTTAGGGTTTCGGAAGAGTTTAGGGTTAGGTTTAGGGTTAGGGTTATGGTACAGGTTAGGGTTAGGGTTAGGGTTAGGGTTAAGGTACAAGTTAGGGTTAGGGTTAGGGTTCGTGTTAGTGTTACCGTACAGATTAGCGACAGGGTTAGGTTATGTTTTAGGGTTAGGGTTAGGGTTAGATTTAGGGTTAGGATTAAGGTTACGGTACAAATTAGGTTTAGGGTTAGGTTAGGGTTAGGGTTAGGGTTTCAATACAAGTTACGGTTAGGCTTAGTGCTAGGTTTAAGTTTACGGTACAGGTTAGTGTTAGGGTTAGGCTTAGGGATAGGGTTAGGCTTAAGTTTACAGTACAGGTTAGGTTTAGGTTTAGTGGTAGGGTTACGGTACAGGTTAGGGTTAGGGTTAGATTTAGGGTTTCGGAACAGTTTAGGGTTAGGTTTAGGCTTAGGGTTACGGTACAGGTTAGGGTTAGGGTACACGTTAGAGTTAGGGTTAGGGTTAGCGTTCGTGTTAGTGTTACCGTACAGGTTAGGGACAGTGTTAGGGTTAGTTTTAGGGTTAGGGTTAGGGTTAGGGTAAGATTTCGGGTTAGGATTAGGGTTACGGTACAAATTAGGGTTAGGTTAGGGTTAGGGTTAGGGTTAAGTTACAAGTTAGGGTTTCAGTTAGGTTTAGGGGTAGGTTTACGGTAAACGTTAGCATTAGGGTTAAGGTTAGGGTTAGGTTTAATGTTACTCTATAGGTTAGCTTTAGAGATAGTTTTAGTGTTAGCGTTAGGGTTAGGTTTAAGTTTAGTGTTGGGGTTAGGTTTAGGGTTGTGGTACAGTTTAGCTTTAGGGTTATGGTTAGGGTTAGGGTTTCGGTACAGGTGAGGGTTAGCGTTAGGGTTACGGTACAGGTTAGGGTTAGGTTTAGGGTTAGGGTTAGGGTTATGGTACAAGTTAGGTTTAGGGTTAGGGTTACGGTACAGGTTAGGGTTAGGTTTAGGGTTAGGGTTAGGGTTATGGTACAAGTTAGGTTTAGGGTTAGGGTTAGGGTTAGGTTTAGGGTTTCGGAAAAGTTTAGGGTTAGGTTTAGGCTTAGGGTTACGGTACAGGTTAGGGTTAGGGTTAGCGTTAGGGATACGGTACAGGTTAGGGTTAGGATTAGCATTGAGGTTAGTGTTATGGTACAAGTTAGGTTTATGGTTAGGGTTAGGGTTAGGTTTATGGTACAATCTAGGGTTCCGGTTAGGTTTAGGGTTAGGTTTACCGTATTGGTTAGCGTTAGGGTTAAGTTTAGGGTTAGGTTTAGGGTTACGGTAGATGTTAGGGATAGGGTTAGGGTTAGGGTTACGGTATGTTTAGGTTTAGGGTTAGGGTTAAGGTTATGGTACCGTTAGGTTTAGGGTTATTTTAAGGTTTGGTTACCGTACAGGTTAGGGTTCTGGTTAGGGTTAGGGTTAGGGTTAGGGTTGGGTTACCTTACGGGTTAGGGTTAGGGTTAGTGTTAGTGTTAGGGTTAGGGTTAGGGTTATGGTACCGTTTAGGTTTAGGGCTTGGTTTAGGGTTATGATTGCGGTACAGGTTAGGGTTAGGTTTAGGTTAGGGTTAGGGTTACGTTACAAGTTAGGGTTATGTTTAGGTTAGGGTTAGGTTTACGGTACAGGTTAGCTTTAGGAGTAGGGTTAGGGTTAGGTTGAGGGTTTCGGTACAGGGTAGGGATAGTGTTAGGGTTAGGTTTAGGGTGAAGGTTAGGGTTGTGGTACAGTTTAGGTTTAGGTTTACGGTTAGGGTTACGGTACAGGTTAGGGTTAGGGTTAGGATTAGGGTTGCGGTACAGGTTAGGGTTAGGTTTAGGGTTTGGGTTACGGAACAAGTTAGGTTTACGATTAGGTTAGCGTAAGCGTTACGGTATAGATTAGCGTTAGGGTTAGGTTTAGGGTTAGGTTTAGGGTTATGGTACAGGTTAGGGTTAGTGTTAGTGTTAGGGCTAGGGTTAGAGTTAGGGATACGGTACAGGTTAGGGTTAGGTTTTTGGGTAGGTTTAGGGATACGGTTAAGGTTAGGTTTACGGTTAGGGTTAGGGTTAGGTTATGATATCGGTACCGGTCAGGTTTAGGGTTAGGGTGAGGTTTGTGTTACCATACAGGTTAGAATTAGGGTTAGGGTTAGGGTTTGGTTTAGGGTTAGGGTTCGGCTTACAGTAAAGGTGAGGGTAGGGTTAGGGTTAGGGTTAGGGTTTCGGTACAGGTTAGGGTTAAGGTTAGGTTTAAGGTTAGGGTTAGGGTTAGGGTACAGGTTAGGGTGAGGTTTAGGGTGAGGGTTAGGGTTAGGTTTGCCATAGAGTTTAGGGTTAGGGTTATGGTACAGGTTAGGTTTAGGTTTAGGGTTAGGGTTAGTGTTAGGTTTGCCATAGATGTTAGAGTTAGGGTTAGGGTTAGGGTACAGGTTAGGGTTAGGTTACGGTTAGGGTTAGGTTTAGGTTTGCCATCGAGATTAGGGTTAGGGTTAGGGTTAGGGTACAGGTTAGGGTTAGGGTTAGGGTTCGGTTTGCCATAGAGTTTAGGGTTAGGGTTAGGGTTAGGGTACAGGTTAGGGTTAGGGTTAGGTTAGGGTTAGGGTTAGGTTTGCCATAGAGGTTAGGGTTAGGGTTAGGGTTAGGGTTAGGGTACAGGGTAGGGTTAGTTTTAGGGTAGGGTTAGGTTTAGGTTTGCCATAGAGGTTAGGGTTAGGATTAGGGTTATGGTACAGGTTAGGATTAGGGTTAGGTTTAGGGTAGGTTTAGGGATACGGTTAAGGTTAGGTTTACGGTTAGGGTTAGGGTACAGGTTAGGGTTAGGTTTAGGGTTAGGGGTAGGGTTAGGTTTGCCATCGAGGTTAGGGTTAGGGTTAGGGTACATGTTAGGGTTAGGGTTAGGGTTAGGGTTAGGGTACAGGTTAGGTTTAGGTTTAGGGTTAGGTTTGCCATAGAGGTTAGGGTTAGTGTTAGAGTTAGGGTACAGGTTAGGGTTAGGTTTAGGATTAGGGTTAGTGTTAGGGTTAGGGTTAGGGTTAGGGTACAGGGTAGTGTTAGGTTTAGGGTTAGGTTTAGGGTAGGTTTAGGGATACGGTTAAGGTTAGGTTTACGGTTAGGTTTAGGGTTAAGGTTAGGGTTAGTGTTAGGGTTATGAATACGGTACTGGTCAGGTTTAGGGTTAGGGTGAGGTTTGGGTTACCATACAGGTTAGAATTAGGGTTAGGGTTTGGGTTAGGGTTAGGGTTTCGGTACAGGTTAGGGTTAAGGTTAGGTTTAAGGTTAGGGTTAGGATTACGGTACAGGATAGGGTTAGCGTTAGGGTTAGGCTTAGGGTATGGTACAGGTTAGGTTTAGGGTAGGGTTTAGGGTTACGGTACAGGTTAGGGTTAAGTTTAGGTTTAGGGTGAGGGGTAGAGTTTTGGTTCAAGTTATGATTATGGTTAGTTATAGGGTTAGGGTTACATTATATGTTAGCATTAGGGTTAGGGTTAGGTTTAGGATTACGGTACAGGTTAGGGTTAGAGTTAGGGTTAGGATTAGGGTTTAGTTACGGTACAGGTTAGGGAAAGGTTTAGGGTTGGTTTAGGGATACGGTTCAGGTTATGTTTAGGGTTAGGTTAGGGTTAGGGTTAGGGTTAGGGTTAGGGTTATGATTATGGTTAGGTTTAGGTTTATAGTTAGGGTTAGTGTTAGGTTTAGGGTTATGGTCCAGGTTAGGGTTATGGTTACAGTTAGGGTTATGATTATGGTTAGTTTTAGGGTTAAGATTAGGTTTAGGGTAAGGTTTAGGTTTAGGGTTAGGGTTAGTGTTTCGGGACAGGTTAGGGTTAGGATTACTGTTAGGGTTAGGGTTAGGTTTGCCATAGAGGTTAGGGTTAGGTTTAGGGTTAGGGTACAGGTTAGGTTTAGAGTTAGGGTTAAGGTGAGGGTTAGGGTTACGGTACAGGTTAGGTTTAGGGTAAGGTTAGGGTTTCGGTACGGGTTAGGGTTAAGTTTAGGTTTAGGGTTAGGGTTAGGGTTACGGTACAGGTTAGGTTTAGGGTTAGGTTAAGTGTTAAGGGTTACGGTTTGGGTAGGGTTACGGTTAGGGTTATGGTTAGGGTTGCGGTACAGTTGTGGTTTAGGGTTACGGGTAGGGTTGGGGTTAGGGTAAGGGTTACGGTTCAGGGTAAGGTTAGGTTTAGGGTTATGGTTACGGTACGGATTAGGGTAGGGTTAGGGTTAGGCTTACCGTACAGATTAGTGTCAGGGTTAGGGTTAGTGTTAGGGTTAGGGTTAGGGTTAGGGTTGTGGTACAGGTTAGGGTTAGGGTTGGGGTTTTGGTTAGGTTTACCGTACAGGTTAGGGTTAGGGTTTCCGTACAGGTTAGTTTTAGGGTTGGGGTTAGGGTTAGGGTTGAGGTACATGTTAGGTTTAGGATTAGGGTAGGTTTACGGTACAGGTTAGGGTTAGAGTTAGGGTCAGGGTAAGGATTAGGTTTACGGTACAGGTTATGGTTAGGTTTAGGGTTTGGGTTACGGTATATGTTAACATTAGGGTCAGGGTTAGTTTTACGGTTACGGTACAGGTTAGGGTTAGGTTTTGGTTAGGGTTACGGTACAGGGTAGGCTTAGTGTTAGTGTTAGGGTTAGGGTACAGGTTAGGGTTAGGTTTAGGGTTAGGGTTAGCGTTAGGGTACGGTACTGGTTAGGTTTAGTTTTAGGGTTAGTGTTAAGGTACAGGTAAGTGTTACGGTTAGGGTTAGGATTTGGGTTAGGGTTGCCATACAGTTGTGGTTTAGGGTTTCCGGAAGGGTTAGGGTTAGGTTTACGGTTATGGTAAAGGTTAGGGTGAGGGTAAGGATCAGGGATACGTACTGTTTAGGGTTACGGTTAGGGTTTGGGTTTGGTTTAGTGTGAGGGTTACGGTACAGGTTGGGTTTAGGTTTAGGGATAGGTTTAGGGTTAGGGTTAGGGTTAGGTTTAGGGTTACAGTACCGGTTAGTGTTGTTAGTGTTAGGGTTAGTGTTAGGTTTACGGAAAAGGTTAGGGTTAGGTCTAGTGTTAGTGTTAGGGTTATTGTACAGTTTAGGGTTAGGGTTAGGGTTAGGGTTAGGGTTAGGGTTAGGGTTATGGTACAGGTTAGGGTTAAGTATAGGGTTAGGGTAAGGGTTAGGGTTAGGGTTACAGTACAAGTTAGGCTTATGGTTAGGTTTATGGTTAGGGTTACGGTATAGGTTAGGGTTAGTGTTAGGGTCAGGGTTAGGGTTAGGTTTAGCTTTATGGTAAAGATTAGGGTTAGACTTAGTGTTAGTGTTAGGGTTTTTGTACAGTTGAGGGTTAGGGTTAGGTTTAGGTTTAGGGTTATAGTTAGGGTTATGGCACAGGGTAGGGTTAGGTTTAGGATTAGGTTTACGGTTACGGTACAAGTTAGGGTTAGGGTTAGTGTTAGTGTTAGTGTTCCAGTACAGGTTAGTGTTAGGTTTAGGGTTAGGGTTAGGGTTATTGTACAGGTTACGGTTAGGGTTAGGATTAGTGTTAATGTACTGGTTAGGGTTAGGGTTAGGGGTAGGGTTACGTATAGGTTAGGGTTAGGGTTTTGGTACTGGTTAGGGTTAGGTTAGTGTTAGGGTTATAGTACAGTTTACGGTTAGGGTTAGGATTAGGGGTAGGGTTATGGTACAGGTTAGGTTTAGGGTTAGGGTTAGAGTTACGGTACAGGTAAGGGTTAGGGTTAGGGTTAGGGTTAGGGTTAGGGTTATGGGCACAGGGTAGTGATAGGTTTAGAGTTAGGGTAAGGCTTATGGTACAAGTTAGGGTTAGGGTTGCCGGACAGGTTAGGGTTAGGGTTAGGGTTAAGGTTAAGTTTGCGGTACACGTTATGTTTAGGGTTAGTGTTAGGGTTACGGTACAGGTTAGCAGTAGGGTTAGGGTTAGGGTTACGTACATGTTAGGGTTAGGGTTAGGGTTAGGTTACGGTACAAGTTAGGGTTATTGTTAGGTTTAGGGTTAGGTTTACGGTATTGGTTAGCGATAGGGGTAGGTTTAGGGTTAGGTTTTGGGTACGGTAGAGGTTAGGGTTAGGGTTAGGGTTAGGGTTACGGTACCGGTTAGGGTCAGGGTTAGGGTTAGAGTTATGGTAATGTTTAGGATTAGAGTTTGGTTTAGGGTTAGGGTTATGGTTAGGGTTACCGTGCGGGTTAGGGTTAGGGTTAGGTTTACGGTACAGCTTAGTTTTAGGGTTATGTTAGTGTTAGAGTTAGGGTTACATTACAAGTTAGGGGTACGGTTAGGTTTAGGGTTAGGTTTACGTTATAGGTTAGCGTTAGGGTTAAGTTTAGGGTTAGGTTTAGTGTTACTCTACCGGTTAGGTTTAGGGTTAGGGTTAGGGTTAAGTTTAGGTTTAGTGTTAGGGTTTATTTTGTGGTACAGTTTAGGTTTAGGGTTACGTTTAGGGTTACCGTACAGGTTAGGGTTAGGGTTAGGGTTAGGGTTACGATTAGGTTTAGGTAAGGGTTACAGTATAGGTTAGCGTTAGGGTTAGTGTTAGGGTTAGGTTTAGGGTTAGGGTTAGTTTTTCGATACAAGTTACGGTTAGGCTTAGTGCTTGGATTAAGTTTACGGTACAGGTTAGTGTTAGGGTTAGGGTTAGGGATAGGGTTAGGCTTAAGTTTACAGTACAGGTTAGGTTTAGGTTTAATGGTAGGGTTACGGTACAGTTTACGGTTAGGGTTAGTATTAGGGGTAGGGTTATGGTACAGGTTAGGTTTAGGGTTAGGGTTAGAGTTACGGTACAGGTAAGGGTTAGGGTTAGGGTTAGGGTTAGGGTTAGGGTTATGGGCACAGGGTAGTGATAGGTTTAGAGTTAGGGTAAGGCTTATGGTACAAGTTAGGGTTAGGGTTGCCGGACAGGTTAGGGTTAGGGTTAGGGTTAAGGTTAAGTTTGCGGTACACGTTATGTTTAGGGTTAGTGTTAGGGTTACGGTACAGGTTAGCAGTAGGGTTAGGGTTAGGGTTACGTACATGTTAGGGTTAGGGTTAGGGTTAGGGTTACGGTACAAGTTAGGGTTATTGTTAGGTTTAGGGTTAGGTTTACGGTATTGGTTAGCGATAGGGGTAGGTTTAGGGTTAGGTTCTGGGTACGGTAGAGGTTAGGGTTAGGGTTAGGGTTACGGTACCGGTTAGGGTTAGGGTTAGGGTTAGAGTTATGGTAATGTTTAGGATTAGAGTTTGGTTTAGGGTTAGGGTTATGGTTAGGGTTACCGTGCGGGTTAGGGTTAGGGTTAGGTTTACGGTACAGCTTAGTTTTAGGGTTATGTTAGTGTTAGAGTTAGGGTTACATTACAAGTTAGGGGTACGGTTAGGTTTAGGGTTAGGTTTACGGTATAGGTTAGCGTTAGGGTTAAGGTTAGGGTTAGGTTTAGTGTTACTCTACCGGTTAGGTTTAGGGTTAGGGTTAGGGTTAAGTTTAGGTTTAGTGTTAGGGTTTATTTTGTGGTACAGTTTAGGTTTAGGGTTACGTTTAGGGTTACCGTACAGGTTAGGGTTAGGGTTAGGGTTAGGGTTACGATTAGGTTTAGGTAAGGGTTACAGTATAGGTTAGCGTTAGGGATAGTGTTAGGGTTAGGTTTAGGGTTAGGGTTAGTTTTTCGATACAAGTACGGTTAGGCTTAGTGCTTGGATTAAGTTTACGGTACAGGTTAGTGTTAGGGTTAGGGTTAGGGATAGGGTTAGGCTTAAGTTTACAGTACAGGTTAGTTTTGGTTTAGTGGTAGGGTTACGGTACAGGTTAGGGTTAGGGTTAGGTTTAGGGTTTCGGAAGAGTTTAGGGTTAGGTTTAGGGTTAGGGTTATGGTACAGGTTAGGGTTAGGGTTAGGGTTAGGGTTAAGGTACAAGTTAGGGTTAGGGTTAGGGTTCGTGTTAGTGTTACCGTACAGATTAGCGACAGGGTTAGGTTATGTTTTAGGGTTAGGGTTAGGGTTAGATTTAGGGTTAGGATTAAGGTTACGGTACAAATTAGGGTTAGGGTTAGGTTAGGGTTAGGGTTAGGGTTTCAATACAAGTTACGGTTAGGCTTAGTGCTAGGTTTAAGTTTACGGTACAGGTTAGTGTTAGGGTTAGGCTTAGGGATAGGGTTAGGCTTAAGTTTACAGTACAGGTTAGGTTTAGGTTTAGTGGTAGGGTTACGGTACAGGTTAGGGTTAGGGTTAGATTTAGGGTTTCGGAACAGTTTAGGGTTAGGTTTAGGCTTAGGGTTACGGTACAGGTTAGGGTTAGGGTACACGTTAGAGTTAGGGTTAGGGTTAGCGTTCGTGTTAGTGTTACCGTACAGGTTAGGGACAGTGTTAGGGTTAGTTTTAGGGTTAGGGTTAGGGTTAGGGTAAGATTTCGGGTTAGGATTTGGGTTACGGTACAAATTAGGGTTAGGTTAGGGTTAGGGTTAGGGTTAAGTTACAAGTTAGGGTTTCAGTTAGGTTTAGGGGTAGGTTTACGGTAAACGTTAGCATTAGGGTTAAGGTTAGGGTTAGGTTTAATGTTACTCTATAGGTTAGCTTTAGAGATAGTTTTAGTGTTAGCGTTAGGGTTAGGTTTAAGTTTAGTGTTGGGGTTAGGTTTAGGGTTGTGGTACAGTTTAGCTTTAGGGTTATGGTTAGGGTTAGGGTTTCGGTACAGGTGAGGGTTAGCGTTAGGGTTACGGTACAGGTTAGGGTTAGGTTTAGGGTTAGGGTTAGGGTTATGGTACAAGTTAGGTTTAGGGTTAGGGTTACGGTACAGGTTAGGGTTAGGTTTAGGGTTAGGGTTAGGGTTATGGTACAAGTTAGGTTTAGGGTTAGGGTTAGGGTTAGGTTTAGGGTTTCGGAAAAGTTTAGGGTTAGGTTTAGGCTTAGGGTTACGGTACAGGTTAGGGTTAGGGTTAGCGTTAGGGATACGGTACAGGTTAGGGTTAGGATTAGCATTGAGGTTAGTGTTATGGTACAAGTTAGGTTTATGGTTAGGGTTAGGGTTAGGGTTATGGTACAATCTAGGGTTCCGGTTAGGTTTAGGGTTAGGTTTACCGTATTGGTTAGCGTTAGGGTTAAGTTTAGGGTTAGGTTTAGGGTTACGGTAGATGTTAGGGATAGGGTTAGGGTTAGGGTTACGGTATGTTTAGGTTTAGGGTTAGGGTTAAGGTTATGGTACCGTTAGGTTTAGGGTTATTTTAAGGTTTGGTTACCGTACAGGTTAGGGTTCTGGTTAGGGTTAGGGTTAGGCTTAGGGTTGGGTTACCTTACGGGTTAGGGTTAGGGTTAGTGTTAGTGTTAGGGTTAGGGTTAGGGTTATGGTACCGTTTAGGTTTAGAGCTTGGTTTAGGGTTATGATTGCGGTACAGGTTAGGGTTAGGTTTAGGTTAGGGTTAGGGTTACGTTACAAGTTAGGGTTATGTTTAGGTTAGGGTTAGGTTTACGGTACAGGTTAGTTTTAGGAGTAGGGTTAGGGTTAGGTTGAGGGTTTCGGTACAGGGTAGGGATAGTGTTAGGGTTAGGTTTAGGGTGAAGGTTAGGGTTGTGGTACAGTTTAGGTTTAGGTTTACGGTTAGGGTTACGGTACAGGTTAGGGTTAGGGTTAGGATTAGGGTTGCGGTACAGGTTAGGGTTAGGTTTAGGGTTTGGGTTACGGAACAAGTTAGGTTTACGATTAGGTTAGCGTAAGCGTTACGGTATAGATTAGCGTTAGGGTTAGGTTTAGGGTTAGGTTTAGGGTTACGGTACAGGTTAGGGTTTGTGTTAGTGTTAGGGCTAGGGTTAGAGTTAGGGTTACGGTACAGGTTTGGGTTAGGTTTAGGTTTAGGGTTATGGTTTCGATACAAGTAGGGTTAGGGTTATTGTTAGGTTTAGGGTTACGGTAGTGCTTAGTGTTAGGCTTAGGGTGAGGTTTAGGGTTAGGCTTAGGGTTACAGTCAGGTTAGGTTTAGGTTTAGTTGTAGGGTTACGGTACAGTTTAGTGTTAGGGTTAGGGTTAGGGTTTCGGCACAGGTTAGGTTTAGGGTTAGGTTTATGGTACAGGTTAGGGTTAGCGTTAGGGTTAGCGTTACGGTACAGGTTAGGGTTAGGATTAGCGTTAGGGTTAGGGTTACGGTACACGTTAGGATTAGGGTTAGGGTTACTGTTAGTGTTAGGGTTGCCGTAGAGGTTAGGGTGAGGGTTAGGGTTAGGTTTAGGGTTTGGTTAGGGTTGACGGACAGGTTAGGTTTAGGGTTAGGGTTAAGGTTACCGTACCGTTTAGGGTTAGGGTGAGGGTTAAGGTTAGGTTTGCGGTATACGTTAGGGTTAGTGGTAGGTTTAGGGTTACGGTACAGTTTTGCATTATGGTTAGTGTTAGGGTTACGGTACAGTTTAGGGTAGGGTTAGGGTTATGGTACAGGCAGGGTTAGGGTTGGGTTAGGGTATAGTTAGGATTATGGAACAAGTTAGCGTTACGATTAGGTATAGGGTAAGGGTCGGTATAGGATAGCGTTAGGATTAGTGTAAGGGTTAGTTTTAGGGTTACGGTAGGTTAGGTTTAGTGTTAGTGTGAGGGTTAGGGTTAGGGATAGGGTTATGGTACAGGTTAGGGTTAGGTTGAGGGTTAGGGTTAGGGTTTCGATACAACATAAGGTTAGTGGTAGGGTTAGGGTTACGGTACAGCTTAGTGTTAGGGTTAGGCTTAGGCTTAGACTTAGGCTTAGGGTTACAGTACTGATTAAGTTTAGGTTTAGTGGTAGGGTTACGGTACAGGTTAGGGCGAGGGTTAGGGTTAGGGTTAGGTTTAGGTTTAGGATGAGGGTTTGGATTAGGTACAGGTTATGGTTAGGTTTAGGTTTAGGTTTAGGGTTAGGGTTAGGGTTGTGGTACAGTTTAGGGTTAGGGTTAAGGTTAGGGTTGCCGTACAGGTTAGGGTTAGGGTTAGGTTTAGGGTTAGGGTTATAGTAGAGTTTACGGTTAGTTTTAGGATTAGGGTTAGGGTTACGGTACAGGTGAGGCTTAGGGTTAGGGTAGAGTTACGGTACTGGTAAGGGTTAGGGTTAGTTTTAGGGTTAGGGTTAGGTTTGCGGTACAGTTGTGGGTTAGGGTTACGGGTTCGGTTAGGATTAGGGTTAGGGTTATGAAACAGGGTAGGGTTAGGTTTAGCGTTAGGGTTAGGGTTACGGTACAAGTTAGGGTTAGGTTTAGGGCTACTGTTATGGTTAGGTTTACGGAACAGGTTAGGTTTAGGGTTAGGGTTGGGGTACGGTACAGGTTAGGGTTAGGGTTAGGGTTAGGGGTACGGTACAGGTTAGGGTTATGGTCAGGAGTAGGGTTATGGTACAGGTAAGGATTAGGGTTAGGGTTAGCTTTAGGGTTAGGGTTAGGGTACAGTTTAGGGTTAAGTTTAGGGTTATGGTTAGTGTTAGGGTTATGATGGTTAGCGTAAGGCTTAGGGATGGGATTAGGGTTACGGTTATGGTTACTGTATTGGTTAGGGTTAGGGTTAGTGTTAGGGGTAAGGTTAAAGTTAGGGTAGCATTAGGGTTACGATACAGGTTAGGGTGAGGGTTAGGTTTAAGGTTAGGGTTATGAATAGGTTTAGGTTAGTGTTAGGTTTACAGTACAGGTTAGGGTTAGGGTTAGGGTTAGCGTCACCGTAGAGGTTAGGGTTAGGGTTAGGGTACAGGTTAGTTTTAAGTTATGGTTAGGGTTAGGGTTACAGTACAAGTTAGGGAAACGGTTAGGTATAGGGTTACGGTATTGGTTAGCATTAGGGTTAGGGTTAGAGTTCGGTTTAGGTTTACATTAGGGGTTAGGGTTAGGGTTAGTGTTACGGTACAGGTTAGATTAGGGTTAGGGTTATGGTTAGGGTTAGGGTTATGGTACATTTTAGGCTGAGGGTTTGGTTTAGGGTTAGGGTTACCGTGCAGGTCAGGGTTGGGTTAGGGTTAGGGTTACCATACAGGTTAGGGTCAGGGTTAGGGTTAGGTTTAGGATTAGGGTTAGGGTTACGGTACAAGGTAGGGTTAGGTTGAGGTTAGGTTTTGGGTTAGGGTTAGGGTTACGTTACAAGTTAGGTTTACGGTTAGGTTTAAGGTTAGGGTGACTTTATAGGTTAGCATTAGGGTTAGAGTTAGGGTTAGGGTTAGTGTTACTCTGTAGGTTAGGGTTAGGGTTAGGGTTAGGTTTTGGGTTAGTTTAGGTTAGGGTTGGGGTTAGGTTTATGTTTGTGGTACAGTTTAGGGTTAGGGTTATGGTTAGTGTTACCGTACAGGTTAGGGTTAGGGTTAGGGTTAGGGTTATGGTACAGGCAGGGTTAGGGTGGGGTTAGTGTTAGGGTTAGGGTCGGAACAAGTTAGGGTTACGATTAGGTGTAGGTAAGGGTTACGGTATAGGTTAGCGTTAGGGTTAGTGTTAGGGTAAGGTTTAGGGTTAGGGTTAGGGTTTCGATACAATTTAGGTTTAGGCTTAGTGTTAGGATTAAGTTTACTGTACAGTTTAGTGTTAGGGTTAGGGTTAGGGTTGGGATTAGGCTTAAGGTTACAGTACAGGCTAGGTTTAGGTTTAGTGGTAGGGTTACGGTACAGGTTAGGGTTCGGGTTAGGTTTAGGGTTTCGGTACAGGTTAGGGTCAGGGTTAGGCTTAGGGTTACGGTACAGGTTAGGGTTAGGGTTAGGGTTAGGGTTAGGGTTAGGGTTACGGTACAAGTTAGGGTTTGGTTTAGGGTTAGTGTTAGTGTTACGATACAGGTTAGGGTCAGGGTTAGGGTTAGGTTTAGGGTTAGAGTTAGGGTTAGGGGTGTCGGACAGGTTTCAGTTAGGGTTAGTGTTAGGGTTACCGTTCAGGTTAGGGTCAGGGTTAGGGTTAGATTTAGGGTTAGGGTAAGGGTTACGGTACAAATTAGGGTTAGGGTTAGTTTAGGGTTAGGGTTAGGGTTAGGGTTACGTTACAAGTTAGGTTTTCCGTTAGGTTTAGGGGTAGGTTTAAGATATAGGTTAGCGTTAGGGTTAAGGTTAGGGTTAGGTTTAGTGTTACTCTATAGGTTAGGTTTAAGTTAGGTTTAGGGTTAGCGTTAGGGTTAGTTTTAGGGTTAGGGTTGGGGTTAGGGTTAGGCTTGTGGTACAGTTTAGGGTTAGGGTTACGGTTAGATTTACGGTACAGGTTAGGGTTAGGGTTAGGGTTAGGGTTAGGTTTATGGTACAGGCAGGGTTAGGGTTGGGTTAGGTTTAGGGTTAGGGTTACGAAACAAGTTAGGTTTACATTTAGGTTTAGCGTAAGGGTTACGGTATAGGTTAGCGTTAGGGTTAGGTTTAGGGTTAGGTTTAGGGTTACGATACAGGTTAGGGTTAGTGTTAGGGTGTGGGTTAGGGTTAGGGTTACGGTACAGTTTAGAATTAGGTTTAGAGATAGGGTTACCGTACAGGTTAGGGTCAGTGTTAGGGTTAGGGTTTGGTTTAGGGTTAGGGTTACAGTACAGGTTAGCGTTAGGGTTAGTTTAGGGTTAGGATTACGTTACAAGTTAGGGTTACGGTTAGGTTTAGGGTTAGGTTTACGGTATAGGTTAGCTTTAGGGTTAGGGTTCGGGTTAGGTTGAGGGTTACGGTACAGGTTAGGGTTAGTGTTAGGGTTAGGGTTAGGGTTAGGTTTAGGGTTAGGGTTAGGGTTAGGGTTGTGGTACAGATTAGGGTTAGGGTTACGGTTAGGGTTACCGTACAGGTTAGGGTTAGGTTTAGGGTTGCAGTTCATGTTAGTGTTAGGGTTAGGGTTAGCGTTACGGTACAGGTTAGCAGTAGGGTTAAGGTTAGGTTTACGGTACAGGTTAGGGTTAGGGTTAGGGTTTGGGTTATGGTACAAGTTAGGGTTTCGTTTAGTTTTAGGGTTATGTTTACGGTATTGGGTAGCGTTAAAGGTAAGGTTAGGGTTAGATTTAGGATTATGGTAGAGGATAGGGTTAGGGTTAGGGTTACGGTAAAGTTTAGGGTTAGGTTTAGGGTTAGGGTTAGGGTTAGGATTATGGTACCGTTTAGGTTTAGGGTTTGGTTAAGGTTTGGTTACCGTACAGGTTAGGGTTAGGGTTAGGGTTAGGGTTAGGGTTAGGATTATGGTTACCTGACGGTTTAGGGTGAGGGTAAGGGTTAGGGTTAGGGTTATGGTACCGTTTAGGTTTATGTTTTGGTTCAGGGCTAGGGTTACCGTACATGTTAGTGTCAGGGTAAGGGTTAGGGTTTGGTTTAGGGATAGGTTTACGGTACAGGTTAGGGTAGGTTTAGGTTAGGGTTAGGGTTACGTTACAAGTTAGGGTTACGGTTAGGTTTAGGGTTAGGTTTACGGTACAGGTTAGCTTTAGGATTAGGGTTAGGTTTAGGTTGAGGGTTACGGGACAGGTTAGGATTAGTGTTAGACTTAGGGTTAGGGTTATGGTTAGGGTTAGGGTTAGGTTTATGGTTAGGGTTACGGTAGAGTTTAGGGTTAGGGTTAGGGTTACTGTTAGTGTTTCGATACAAGTTAGTTTTAGAGTTAGTTTTAGAGTTAGGGTTATGGTACAGGTTAATGTTAGGGTTATGGTTAGGGTAGGCTTAGGGTTACAGTACAGGTTAGGTTTAGGTTTAGTGGTAGGGTTACGATACAGTTTAGGGTTAGAGATAGATTTAGGGTTTCGGAACAGTTTATTGTTATGGTTAGGTTTACAGTACAGGTTATAGTTAGGGTTATGTTTTGGGTTACGGTACAGGTTAGGCTTAGGATTAGGGTTAGGGATAGGGTTACGGTACAAGTTAGGGTTAGGTTTAGGGTTAGGGTTACCATAGAGGTTAGGTTCAGGGTTAGGGTTAGGTTTAGGGTTAGGGTTAGGGTTACCGGACAGGTTAGGTTTAGGGTTAGGGTTAGGGTTACGGTACAGGTTAGTGTTAGGGTAAGTTTAGTGTTAGGCTCAGGCTTAGGGTTACAGTACAGATTAAGTTTAGGTTTAGTGGTAGGGTTACGGTACAGGTTAGGGTTAGGGGTAGGGGTAGGGTTTCGTTACAGATTAGGGTTAGGGTTATGGTTAGGGTCAGGGTTAGGTTTAGGGTTAGTGTTAGGATTAGGGTACAGGTTATGTTTAGGTTAGGGTTAGGTTTAGGGTTATGGTTATGGTTAGGGTTGTGGTACAGTTTAGGCATAGGGTTAGGGTTAGGGAAGGGTTAGGGTTAGGTTTAGGGGTAGGGGTTAGGTTTACGGTTAGGGATAGGAGTTAGATTTAGGTTTAGGGTTAGTGTTAGTGTTCGGGCTTAGTGTTAGGGTTAGTGTGTGTTAGGGTTAGTGTGTGTTAGGGTTAGGGTTAGGGTTAGGGTTAGGGTTAGGTTTAGAGTTTCGGTTAGGGTTAGGTTGAGGGGTTAGGGTTAGGGTTAGGGTTAGAGGTTAGGATTAGGTTTAGGTTTAGGGTCAGTGTTAGTGCTACGGTTAGGTTTATGATTAGAGTTAGGGTTAGGGATAGGTGTTAGGGTTAGGGTTAGGCTTAGGGGTTAGGGTTAGGGTTAGGGTTAAGGGTTAGGTTTAGTGTTAGTGTTAGTGATAGAGTTAGGGTTAGGGTTAGGGATAGTTTTAGGGTTAGGGTTTGGGTTAGGGTTAGGGTTACGGTACAGGTTAGGGTTAGGGTTAGGTTTAGCGTCAGGGCTATGGGACAGGTTAGGGTTAGGGTTAGGGTTAGGGTTTCGGTACAGTTTAGGTTTAGGTTTAGGGTTAGGTTTAGGCTTACGTTATAGGTTAGGGTTAGGGTTAGGGTTACGGTACTGGTTACGTTTAGGTTTAGGGTTATTGTTATCCTACAGGTAAGTTTTAAGGTTAGGGTTAGGTTTAGGGTTAGGTTTAAGGTTACAGTACAGCTTAGGTTTAGGGTTATGGTTAGTGTTAAGGTACAGGTAAGGTTACAGTAAGGGTAGGTTACAGTTAGTGTTGCGGTACAGTTGTGGGTTAAGGTTACGGGTAGGGTTAGGGTGAGGGTTAGGGTTACAGGTTCAGGGTAGGGTTAGGTTTAGGTTTAGGGTTAGTGTTACGGTACAGGTAAGTTTTACGGTTAGGGTTAGGGTTAGGGTTGCCGTACAGGTGTGGTTTAGGGTTACGAGTAGGTTTAGTGTTAAGTTTAGGGTTAGGTTTTTGGTACAGTGTAGGGTGAGGGTAAGTAAAGGTTAGGTTTAAGGTACAGGTTAGGGTTAAGTTTAGAGTTACGGTTAGGGTTAGGGTTTCGGTTCAGGTTAGGGTAAAGGTTAGGTTTAGTTTTAGGGTTAGGTTTATGGTACAGCTTAGGTTTAGGGTTAGGGTTAGTGTTACGGTACAGGTAAGGGTTACAGTTAGGGTTAGGGTTAGGGTTAGCCTTGCGGTACATATGTGGGTTAGGGTTACAGGAAGCGTTAGGGTTAGTGTTGGGGTTACGGTTCAGGGTAGGTTTGGTTTAGGTTTAGGGTTACGGTACAGGTTACGGTTAGGGTTAGTGGTAGGGTTACGGTACAGGTTAGGGTAAGTTTTATGGTTAGGGTTACGGTACAGTTTATGGTTAGGTTTAGGGTTAGGATTTCAGTACAGGTTAGGGTAAAGGTTAGTTTTAGGGTTAGGTTTAGGTTTAGGTTTAAGGTTACGGTACAGCTTAGGTTTAGGGTTATGGTTAGTGTTATGATACAGGCAAGGGTTACAGTAAGGGTTAGGTTATGGTTAGTGTTGCGGTACAGTTGTGGGTTAAGGTTACGGGTAGGGTTAGGGTTACGGTTCAGGTAGGGTTAAGTTTAGGGTTAGGGTTAGTGTTACGGTACAGGTAAGTTTTACGGTTAGGGATAGGGTTACGGTTAGGGTTAGGGTTAGGTTTGCCATACAGGTGTGGTTTAGGGTTACGGGTATGTTTAGTGTTAGGTTTAGGGTTAGGTTCACGGTACCGTTTAGGGTGAGGGTAAGGGTTAGTTTTAAGGTACAGTTTAGGGTTAGGTTTAGGGTGAGGGTTACGGTACAGGTTGGGTTTAGGGTTAGGGTTAGGGTTAGTGTTACGGTACATGTTGGGGTTAGGGTTAGTGTTAGTGTTAGGGTTTGGGTTAGGGTTAGTTTTGCCATAGAGTTTAGATTTAGAGTTAAGGTTATGGTACAGGTTACCGTTAGGTTTAGGGGTAGGGTTATGGTACAGGTTAGGGTAAGTTTCAGGGTTAGGATTACGGTAAAGTTTATGGTTAGGTTTGGGGTTAGGATTTCTACAGGTTAGGGTAAAGGTTAGTTTTAGGTTTAGGTTTAGGGTTACGGTACAGCTTAGGTTTAGGGTTAGGGTTAGTGTTACGGTACAGGTAAGGGTTACGGTTAGGGTTAGGGTTACGGTTAGGGTTGTGGTACAGTTCTGGGTTAGGATTACGTGTAGGGTTATGGTTAGGGTTAGGGTTACATTTCAGGGTAGGGTTAGGTTTAGTTTTAGGGTTACGGTATAAATTAGGGTTAGTGTTAGGGTTAGGGTTGCGGTACAGGTTAGGGTTAGGGTTAGGGTTGTGGTTAGGGTTAGGGTTATGGTTAGGGGTAGGTTTACCATACAGGTTATTGTCAGTGTTAGGTTTAGGTTTTGGGTTAGGGTTAGGTTTGCGGTACAGTTTAGGGTTAGGGTTAGTGTTAGGGTTAGGGTTACCATACAGGTAATGGTTAGGGTTAGGGTTGCATACAGTTTAGGGTTAGGGTTAGGGTTAGTGTTATGGTACAGGTTAGCATTAGAGTTAGGATTAGGGTTAGGGTTACGGTACAGGTTAGGGTTAGGTTTAGGGTTAGGGTTACGGTACAGGGTAGTGTTAGGGTTAGGGGTAGGGTACGCTACAAGTTAGGGAAGGGTTAGTGTTAGGGTTCGGTTTATGGTATAAGTTAGGGTTAGGGTTAGAGTTAGGGTTAGGGTTAGGGTTAGTTTTGCGGTACAGGTTATGGTTAGGGTTAGGGTTAGTGTTAGGGTTAGGGTTTGGTTTGTCATAGAGTTTAGGCTTATGGTTAGGGTTAGGGTACAGGTTAGGTTTAGAGCTAGGGTTAGGGTTATGTTAGGGTTACGGTACAGTGTAGGTAGGATTAGGTTTAGGGTTACATTTATGATACAGGTTTTGCTTAGTGTTAGTATTAAGATTAGGGTTACGGTACAGGTTAGTATTAGGGTTATGGTTATGGTTAGGGTAAAGGTGAGGTTTAGGTTATGGTACCGGTTAGGGTTAGGGATAGGTGTAGGGTTATGGTAAATTATATGGTTCGGTTTAGGGTTAGGTTTACTATACAGGTTAGTTTTAGGGTTAGGGTTACTTTTACGGGACAGGTAAGGGTTACAGTTAAGGTTAGGGTTAGGATTATTGTTAGAGTTGCCCTACAGGCGTGGGTTAGTGTTACTGGTAGGGTTATGGTTAGGGTTACGGTACAGTTTAGCGTTAGGGTTAGGGTTGGGGTTAGGGTTATGGTCCAAGTTAGGTTTAGGGTTGGGGGTTGTGTTAGGGTTAGAGTTAGTGTTAAGGTATAGGTTAGGGTTAGGGTTAGGTTTAGTGTTAGGATTATGGTACAGGTTAGGGTTAGTGTTAGGTTTAGGTTTAGGTTTATGGTACAGGTTAGGGTTAGGATTAGGTTTAGGGTTAGGGTTAGGGTTATGGTACAGGTTAGGGTTAGGGTTAGGGTTACAGTACAGTTTATGTTTAGGGTTAGGGTTAGGGTTATGGTACCGTTTAGTTTTAGGGTTAGGGGTATTGTTAGGTGTAGGGTTAGTGTTACAGTGCAGGTTAGGGTTATGGTTAGATTTAGTTTTAGGTTTCTGGTGCAGGTTAGGGTTAGGGTTAGTGTTAGGGATATGGTATAGGTTAGGTTAAGGTTAGGGTTAGGGTCAGGGTTAGGGTGACATTCAGGTTAGGGTTAGGGTTAGGGTTATGGTACAGGTTAGGGTTAGGGTTACAGTTAGGGATTGGCTTAGAATTAGGGTTACGGTATAGGTTAGACTTAGGTTTAGGGTTAGGGTTAGGGTTATGGTACAGTTTAGCGTTAGGGTTAGGGTTAGGGTTAAAATTAGGGTTAGGGTTAGGGTTAGGGTTATGGTACAGGTTAGGATTAGGGTTGGGGTTAGGGTTAGGTTTACGGAACAACTTAGGGTTACAATAAGGTTTAGGGTTACAGTTACGTTATAGGTTAGCGTTAGGTTAAGGGTTAGGGTTAGCTTTAGTGTTACGGTACAGGTTAGGGTTACGGTTAGGATTAGGGTTAGGGTTAGGTTTACGGTACAGGTTAGTGTTAGGGTTAGGGTTACGGTTACGGTACAGAGTAGAGTTAGGGTTAGGGTTAGTGTGATGTTTACAATACAAGTTACGGTTAGGGTTAGGGTTAGGGTTAGGTTAGGGTTACAGTACAGGTTAGGTTTAGGGTTAGTGGTAGGGTTACGGTACAGGTTAGTTTTAGGGTTAAGGTTAGGTTTAGGGATACGGTACAAGTTAGTTTTACAGTTAGGTATAGGGTTAGGTTTACGGTATAGGTTAGCGTTAGGGTTAGGGATAGGGTTAGGTTTAGGGTTATGGTACAGGTTAGGGTTAGGTTTAGGTTTACGGTACAGGTTAGGGTTAGGGTTAGGGTTAGGGTGAGGGTTAGTGTTACGGTACAGGTTTAGTTTTAGGGTTAGGGTTAGGTTTGCCATAGAGTTTAGATTGAGGGTTAAGGTTAGGGTACAAGTTAGGTTTTTATTTAGGTTTAAGGTTAGGTTTAGGGTTACGGAACAGGTTAGGATTAGGGTTAGGGTTATGGTACAGGGTAGGTTTAGGGTTAGGTTTAGGATTTCGATACAGGTTAGGGTTAGGCTTAGTGTTACGGTTACAGTACAGGTTAGGATTAGGGATAGGGTTAGAGTTATGTTTAAGGTTATGGTACAGTTTAGGTTTAGGGTTAGGGTAAGTGTTACAGTACCGGTAAGTGTTACAGTTAGGGTTAGGGTTACGGATAGGGTTGCGGTAAAGTTGTGGGTTAGGGTTATGGGTAGGGTTAGTGTTAGGGTGAGGGTTAGGTTAGTGTTACGCCACAGGTTAGGCTTACGGTTAGGGGTACGGTTACGGTACAGGTAAGGGTCATGGTTAGGGTTAGCGTTAGGGTTAGGGTTAGCGTTACGGTACAGGTTAGAGTTAGGGTTAGGTTAGGGTTACGGTTATGGCAGTGGTTAGGGTTAGGATTAGGTTTGGGGTTAGGGTACGGTTAGGGATACAGTACAGGTTAGGGATACGTTTACGGTTAGTGTTAGGGTTAAGGTTAGGTTTAGGGTAAGGTTTTGGGCTAGGGTTTAGGTTAGTGTTACGGTACAGGCTAGGGTTAGTTTTAGTGTTAGTGTTAGGGTTAGGTTTGCCATAGATGTTAGGGTTAGAGTTAGGGTTAGGGTAGAGTTTAGGTTTAGAGTTAGGGTTAAGGTTAGGGTTAGGTATAAGTTTCAGTTAACGGTTAGGTTTAGGGTTAGGGTTACGGTACATGATAGGGTTAGGTTTAGGGTTAGGTTTAGGGTTACGGTACAATTAGGGTTCGGTATAGTGTTAGGTGAGGGTTACGGTACAGGTAAGGGTTATGGTTAGGTTTAGGGTTTGAGTTAGGGTTAAGGGTCAGGGTTAGGGTTAGGGTTAGGGTTTAGGGTTAGGGGTAGGGTTAGGGTTAGGGTTGCAGTACAGGTTAGTGTAAGGGTTAGGTTTACGGTTACGGTACAAGTTAGCATTAGACTTAGGGTTAGGGCTAGGGTTACGGTATAGGTTAGGGTTACGGTTAGGGTTAGGGTTAGGGTTAGGATTTGGGTTATGGTACAGGTTATTGTTAAGCTTAGGTTTAGGGTTAAGGTTAGGTTTACTGTACAAGTTATGGTTACGGTTAGGTTTAGGGTTACGGTTAGTGTATAGGTTAGCATTAGGGTTAGGGTAAGGGTTAGGTTTAGGGTTACGGTACAGTTTAGGGTTAGGGTTAATGTTAGGGTTACGGTACAGGTTAGGGTTAGGTTTAGGCGTAGGGTTAGGGTTACGGAACATGTTACGGTTAAAGTTAGGGTTAGGGTTAGGTTTAGGGTTAGGTTTACCCTACAGGTTAGAGTTAGCGTTAGGGTTAGGGTTACTTTAGAGTTTATGGTTACGTTAGGGTTAGGGTTAGTGTAACGGTACAGGTTAGGGTTAGGGTTAGGGTTACGGTACAGGTTAGGGTTAGGGTTAGGGTTAGTTTTACGGAACAACTTAGGGTTACGGTAAGTTTTAGGGTTACGGTTACTTATAGGTTAGTGTTAGGGTTATGGTTAGGGTTAGCTCTAGGGTTACGGTACAGGTGAGTGTTAGGGTTAGGGTTAGGGTTCGGGTTAGGTTTACGGTACATGTTAGGGTTAGGGTTACGTTTACGGTTACAGTTCAGGGTAGGTTTAGTGTTAGGGTTAGTGTGATGGTTACAATACAAGTTATGGTTAAGGTTAGGGTTATGGTTAGGGTTACAGTACAGGTTAGGTTTAGGGTTAGCGTAGGGTTACGGTACAGGTTGGGTTTAGGGTTAGGGTTAGGTTTAGGGATACGGTACAAGTTAGGGTTACGGTTAGGTATATGGTTAGGTTTACAGTATAGTTTAGCGTTAGGGTTAGGGATAGGGTTAGGTTTAGGGTTATGGTAAAGGTTAGGGTTAGAGTTAAGTTTACGGTACAGGTTAGGTTTGTGTTTAGGGTTAGGGTTAGGGGTACGGTAGAGGTTAGAGTTAGGTTTACGGTTATGGTACAGTTTATGTTTAGGGTTGGGGTTAAGGTTAGTTTTAGGGTTAGGGTTAGTGTTACGGTACAGGTTATGGTTAGTGTTAGTGTTAGCGTTAGTGTTACGTTTGCCATAGAGGTTAGATTTAGGGTTAAGGTTAGGGTACAGGTTAGGTTTATAGTTAGGTTTAAGGTTAGGTTTATGGTTACGGACAGGTTAGGATTAGGGTGGCGTTATGGTAGAGGGTAGGGTTAGGGTTAGGTTTAGGGTTTCGGTACAGGTTAGGGTTAGAGTTAATGTTAGGGTTACAGTACAGGTTAGGATTAGGGATAGGGTTAGGGTTATGTTTAGGGTTACGGTTACGGTTAGGTTTAGGGTTAGGGTAAGTGTTACGGTACAGGTAAGGTTTATGGTTAGGGTTAGGGTTCGGTTACAGTTAAGGTTGCGGTACAGTTGTGGGTTAGGTTTACGGGTAGGGTTAGTGTTAGGGTTAGGGTTAGGTTTAGTGTTACGGCACAGCTTAGGTTTATGGTTAGGGCTATGGTTACAGTATAGGTAAGGGTTATGGTTAGGGTTAGTGTTAGGGTTAGGGTTAGGGTTAGCGTTACGGTACAGGTTAGAGTTAGGGTTAGGGTTAGGTTTAGGGTTATGGTCGTGGTTAGGGTTAGGCTTAGGGTTGGTGATAGGGTAATGGTTAGGGATACGGTACAGGTTAGGGATACGTTTACGGTTAGCATTATGGTTAGGAATAGGGTTAAGGTTAGGTTAGGGTAAGGTTTTGGGCGAGGGTTAGAGTTAGTGTTACGGTACAGGCTAGGGATAGGGTTAGTGTTAAAGTTAGGGTTTGGTATGCTATAGAATTTAGGTTTAGGGTAGGGTTAGGGTACAGGTTAAGTTTAGAGTTAGAGTTAAGGTTATGGTTAGGTTACGGTTCAGTTAACGGTTATGGTTAGGGTTACGGTACAAGGTAGGGTTAGGGTTATGTTAGGTTTAGGGTTACGGTACAATTAGGGTTAGGGTTAGTGTGAGGTGAGGGTTACGGTACAGGTAACGGTTACGGTTAGGTTAGGGTTAGGGTTAGTGTTAGAGGTCAGAGTTAGGGTTAGGGTTAGGGGTTAGCGTTAGGGTTAGGTTTAGCGTTGGGGTTAGTGTTGCGGTACAGGTTAGTGTTAGGATTAGGGTTACGGTTACGGTACAAGTTAGTATTAGTTTTAGGGTTAGGGTTAGGGTTACGGTAAAGTTTAGGGTTAGGGTTAGGGTTATGGTTAGGATTAGGGTTACGGTACAGGTTAGGGTTAAGCTTAGGTTAGGGTTAAGGTTAGGGTTACCGTACAAGTTATGGTTACGGTTAGGTTTAGGGTTAAGGTTAGTGTATAGGTTAGCATTAGGGTTAGGGTTAGGGTTAGGGTTAGGTTTAGGGTTAGTGTATAGGTTACCATTAGGGTTAGGGTTAGGGTTAGGGTTAGGTTTAGGGTTATGGTAAAGTTAGGGCTAGGGTTAGATTTGCGGTACAGGTTAGGGTTAGGGTTAGGGTTACGGTACAGGTTAGGGTTAAGGTTACGGTTAGGGTTAGGTTTAGGTTTAGGTTTAGGGTTAGGGTTACCATACAGTTTAGGGTTATGGTTATGGTTAGGGTTATGGTTAGGTTTATGGTCACGTTAGTGGTTATGGTTACTTTAGGTTTAGGGTTAAGGTTACGGTACAGGTTAAGGTGAGGTTTAGGTTTAGTTTTACGGAACAACTTAGTGTAATGGTAAGTTTAGGGTTAAGGTTACTTATAGGTTAGCGTTAGTGTTAGGGTTCGGGTTAGCTTTAGGGTTATGGTACAGGTGAGGGTTAAGGTTAGGCTTAGGGTTCCAGTTAGGTTTACGGTACAGGTTAGGGTTAGCGTTACGGTTACGGTTACAGTATAGGGTAGGTTTAGGTTTAGGGTTACTGTGATGGTTACAATACAAGTTACGGTTAGGGTTAGGGTTAGGGTTAAAGTACAGGTTAGGTTTAGGGTTAGTGGTAGGGTTACGGTACAGGTTAGGGTTAGAGTTATGGTTAGGTTTAGTGATACGGTACAAGTTAGGGTTACGGTTAGGTATAGGATTAGGTTTACGGTATAGGTTAGCGTTAGGGTTAGGGATAGTGTTAGGTTTAGTGTTATGGTACAGGTTAGGGTTAGTGTTAGGTATACGGTACAGGTTAGTGTTAGGTTTAGGGTTAGGGTTAGGGGTACGGTAGAGGTTAGGGTTAGGGTTAGGGTTAGGGTTACCGTTACGGTACAGTTTAGGTTTAGGGTAAGGGTTAGGGTTAGAGTTAGTGATACGGTACAGGTTTGTGTTAGGGTTAGTGTTAGGTTTAGGGTTAGGTTTGCCATAGAGTTTAGATTTAGGGTCAGTGTTAGGGTTCAGGTTAGGTTTATAGTTAGGTTTAAGGTTAAGGTTAGGGTTATGGTACAGTTTAGAGTTAGGGTTAGGTTTAGGGCTTCGGTAGAGTTTAGGGTTAGGGTTAGTGTTAGGGTCGCAGTACAGGTTAGGATTAGGTATAGGGTTGGGGTTATGTTTAGAGTTACAGTACAGGTTAGGGTTTTGGTTAGGGTAAGTGTTACAGTACAGGTAAGGGTTATGGTTAGGGTTACGGTTAGGGTTGCGGTACAGTTGTTGATTAGGGTTATGGGTAGTGTTAGTGTTAGGGTTAGGGTTAGGGGTAGGGTTATTGCACAGGTTAGGTTTACGGTTAGGGGTATGTTTACGGTACAGGTAAGGGAATGGTTAGGGTTAGCGTTAGGGTTAGGGTTACGTTACAGGTTAGAGTTAGGCTTAGGCTTAGGGTTACTGTTATGGTAGTGGTTAGGGTTAGGCTTATAGTTGGGGTTAGGGTTATGTTTAGGGATACGGTACAGGTTAGGGATAGGTTTATGGTTAGGGTTAGGGTTAGGGTTAGGTTAGGTTTTGGGTAAGGTTTTGGTTTAGGGTTAGGGTAAGTGTTTCGGTACAGTTTAGGGTTTGTTATGTTTAGGGTTGGGTATGCCATAGAAGTTAGGGTTAGGGTTAGGGTAGCTTACAGGTTAGGTTTAGAGTTAGGGTTAAGGTAAGGTTAGGTTTATGGTTCAGGTTTATGCTTAGGGTTAGGTTTAGGGTTACGGTACAATTAGGGTTAGGGTTAGTGTTAGGGTTAGGGTAGCGGCACAGGTTAGCGTTAGGGTTAGGGTTACAGTTACGGTACAGGTTAGCATTAGGTTTAGGTTTAGGGTTAGGGTTAGGGTTAGGGTTTAGGGTTAGGGTCAGGGTTTGGGTTAGTGTTAGGGTAAGGTTTAGTGTTAGGGTTACGGTTAGGGTTAGGGTTAGGGTTAGTGTTAGGGTTAGGGTTAAGGTTAGTGTTATGTTACAGGTAAGTTTTAAGGTTAGGGTTAGTGTTAGGGTTAGGCTTATGGTACAGTTTACGATTAGGGTTAGGGGTAGAGTTACGGTACAGTTTATGGTAAGTTTTAGGGTTAGGGTTATGGTACAGGATATGATTATGGTTAGGGTTAGGGTTTCAGTACAGGTTAGGGTAAAGGTTAGTTTTAGGGTTAGGGTTAGTGTTACGGTACAGGTAAGGGTTACGGTTAGAGTTAGGGTTACGGTTAAGGTTGCGGTACAGTTGTGGGTTAGGATTACGGGTAGGGTTAGGGTTACGGTACAAGTTAGGGTTAGGGTTAGGGTTAGGGTTACTGTACTTGTTAGGGTTAGGGTTATGGTTAGGGTTGGGGTTAGGGTTATTGTTATGGTTAGGGGTAGGGTTACCGTACAAGTTATTGTCAGGTTTAGGGTTAGGTTTAGGGTTGGGGTTATGGTATTGGTTAGGCTTAGGTTTAGGGTTATGGTACAGGATAGTGTTAGGGTTAGGTTATGGTTTCGGTACAGGTTACGGTTAGGGGTAGTGTCAGGGTTACAGTACATGTTAGGATTAGGGATAGGGTTAGGGTTATGTTTAGGGTTATGGTACAGGTAGGTTTAGGGTTAGGGTAGGTGTTACAGTACAGGTAAGGGTTAGGGTTAGGGTTAGGGTTACGGTTAGGGTTGCGGTACAGTTGTGGGTTAGGTTTATGGGTATGGTTAGTGTTAGGGTTAGGGTTAGGGTTACGGCACAGGTTAGGTTTATGGTAAGGGGTATGGTTACGCTACAGGTAAGGGTTATGTTTAGGGTTAGTGTTAGCGTTAGGGTTAGGGTTAGGTTTACGGTACAGGTTAGAGTTAGGGTTAGGGTTAGGGTTAGGGTTAGGTTTAAGGTTATATTTAGGGTAAGGTTTTGGTTTAGGTTTAGGGTTAGTGTTACGGTACAGGTTAGGGTAGGGTTAGTGTTAGGGTTAGGGTTAGGTTTGCCATAGAGTTTAGGGTTAGGGTTAGGGTCAGGGTACAGGTTAGGTTTAGAGTTAGGGTTAAGGTTTGGGTTAGGGTTACGGTTCTGGTAACGGTTAGGCTTAGTGTTAGGGTTACGGTACAGTGTAGTGTTAGGGTTAGCGTTAGGGTTAGGGTTATGGTACAATTAGGGTTATGGTTAGTGTTAGGGTTTGGGTACGGTACAGGTTAGTGTTAGTTTTAGTGTTAGGGTTAGGGTTAGAGGTAGGGGTAGGGTTAGGGTTAGGGGTTAGGGTTAGGGTTAGGGTTAGTGTTAGGGGTTAGGTTTAGGGTTAGGGTTAGGGTTAGGGTTAGGTTTAGGATTAGTGTTAGGGTTAGGGTTAGGGTTACGGTACAAGTAAGTTTTACGGTTAGGGTTAGGGTTAGGGTTACGGTACACTTAGGTTTAGGGTTAGGGTTAGTGTTACGGTACAGGTAGTGGTTACGGTTAGGTTTAGGTTACAGTTAGGGTTGCGGTACAGTTGTGTGAAGGGTTACAGGTAGCGTTTGGTTAGGGTTACGTTTCTGGGTAGTGTTAGGTTTAGGGTTAGGCTTATGGTACAAGTTACGGTTAGGGTTTGGGTTAGGGTTACGGTACAGTTTATGGTAAGTTTTAGGGTTAGGGTTACGGTGCAGGTTATGGTTATGGTTAGGGTTAGGGTTTCAGTACAGGTTAGGGTAAAGGTTAGTTTCAGGGTTAGGGTTAGTGTTACCGTACAGCTTAGGTTTAGGGTTATGGTTATTGTTACGGTACAGGTAAGGGTTACGGTTAGGGTTAGGGTTTGGGTTAAGGTTGCGGTACAGTTGTGGGTTAAGATTTCGGGTAGGTTTAGGGTTACGGTACTAGTTAGTGTTAGTGTTAGTGTTAGGGTTAGGGTTATGGTACAGGTTAGGGTTAGGGTTAGTGTTGGGGTTAGGGTTAGGGTTATGGTTAGGGTTAGGGTTACCGTACAAGTTAGTGTCAGGGTTTGGTTTAGGGTGAGGGATAGGGTTAGGGCTGCGGTACTGGTTAGGGTTAGGGTTAGGGGTAGGGTTACCGTACAGTTTAGGGTTAGGTTCAGGGTTAGGATTAGGTTTGCGGTACAGGTTAGTGTTAGTGTTAAGGGTTACGGTTACGGTACAGGGTAGCATTACGTTTAGGGTTAGGGTTAGGGTTACGGTAAAGGTTAGGTTTAGGGTTAGAGTTAGGGTTGTGTTTCAGTACAGGTTAGGATAAATATTATTTTTAGGGTTAGGGTTAGGGTTACGGTACAGCTTAGGTTTAAGTTTAGGGTTAGTGTTACGGTACAGGTAAGGGTTACGGTTAGTGTTGCGGTATAGTTGTGGGTTAGGGTTACGGGTAGGGTTAGGGTTAGGGTTTCAGTTCAGGGTAGGGTTAGGTTTAGGGTTAGGGTTAAAGTACAAGTTAGGGTTAGGGTTAGGGTTAGGGTTACGTTTCATGTAACGGTTAGGGCTAGGGTTAGGGTTACGGTACAGGGTAGGGTTAGGGTTACGTTTAGGTTTAGGGTTATGGTACAATTAGGGTTAGGGTTAGTGTTTGGTTTAGGGTTTCGGTACAGGTTAGTGTTAGCGTTAGGGTTAGGGGTAGGGTTAGGGTTAGGGTTAGGATTAGTGTTAGGGTTAGGGTTAGGGTTAGTGTTAGTGTTAGGGTTAGGGTTAGGGTTAGGGTTAGTGTTACGGTACAGTTAAGTTTTACGGTTAATGTTACGGTTAGGGTTAAGTTTACGGTACCGGATGTTGTGAGGGTTAGGGTTAGGGTTATGGTACATGTTAGGGTTAGCGTTAGGGTTATGGTTAGTGTTACGGTCAAGTTAGGATTAGGGTTAACGTTAGGGTTTCGGTACACTTTAGGGTTAGGGTTAGGTTTAGGCTTATGGTACAGGTAAGTTTTACGTTTAGGGTTAGGTTTAGGGTTAGGGTTATGGTTATGGTACAGCTTAGGTTTAGGGTTAGGGTTAGTGTTACGGTACAGGTAGGGGTTAGGGTTAGGGTAGGTTATGGTAAGGGTTGCGGTACACTTGTGTGTAGGGTTACGGGTAGCGTTAAGGTTATGGTTACGGTTCAGGGTAGTGTTAGGTTTAGGGTTAGGCTTACGGTATAGGTTACGGTTAGGGTTTGGGTAGGGTTACGGTACAGTTTAGGGTAAGTTTTAGGGTTAGGGTTATGGTACAGTTTATGGTTAGGGTTAGGGTTAGGGTTTCAGTACAGGTTAGGGTAAAGGTTAGTTAGGGTTAGGGTTAGGGTTACGGGACAGCTTAGGTTTAGGGTTAGGGATAGTGTTACGGTACAGGTAAGTGTTAAGGTTAGGGTTAGGGTTACGGTTAAGGTAGCGGTACAGTTGTGGGTTAGGATTACGGGTATGGTTAGGGTTAGGGTTAGGGTTAGGGTTAGTGTAAGGGTTAGGGTTACGGTACAGGTTAGGGTTAGGGTTAGGGGTGAGGTTAGGTTTAGGGTTATGGTTAGGGGTAGGGTTACCATACAGGTTAGTGTCAGGGTTAGGTTTAGGGAAGGGTTAATGTAAGGATTGCGGTACTGGTTATGGTTAGCGTTAGGGTTAGGGTTACCGTACAGTTTAGGGTTAGGGTTAGGGTTAGTGTTAGGGTTGCGGTCCAGGTTAGCGTTAGGGTTAGGGTTACGGTTAGGGTTACAGTACAGTTTAGGGTTAGTGTTATGGTTAGGGTTAGGGTTACGGCACAGGTTAGAGTTAGGGTTAGGGTTAGGCTTGTCGATACGTTTACGGTAGTGGTTAGGGTTAGGCTTAGGGTTGGGGTTAGGGTTACGGTAGGGATACGGTACAGGTTAGGGATACGTTTACGGTTAGGGTTAGGGTTAGGATTAAGGTTATTTTTAGGGTAAGGTTTTGGTTTCGGTTTAGGTTAGTGTTATGGTACAAGTTAGGGTAAGGATTAGTGTTAGGGTTAGGGTTATGTTTGCCATAGAGTTTAGGGTTAGGGTTAGGGTTAGGGTACAGGTTAAGTTTAGAGTTAGGGTTAAAGTTTGGGTTAAGTTTACATTTCAGGTAACAGTTAGGGTTAGGGTTAGGGTTACGGTATTGGGTAGGGTTAGGGTTAGGATTAGGTTTAGGGTTATGGTACAATTAGGGTTAGGGTTAGTGTTTGGGTTAGGGTTACGGTACAGGTTAGTGTTAGGGTTAGGGGTATTTTTAGTATTAGGGTTAGGGCTAGGGTACAGTTTAGGTTTAGAGTTAGGGTTAAGGTTTGGCTTAGGGTTAGAGTTAGGTTTAGGGGTTAGGGTTATGGTTAGGGTTAGGGTTAGTGTTAGCGGTTAGGGTTAGTGTTAGGGTTAGGGTACAGGTTAGGTTTAGAGTAAGGGTTAAGGTTTGGCTTAGGGTACGGTTCCGGTAACAGTTAGCGTTAGGGTTAGGTTTATGGTACAGGTTAGGGTTAGGGTTAGGTTTAGGTTTAGGGTCATGGTACAATTAGGGTTAGGGTTAGTGTTAGGGTTACGGTTACGGTACAGGTTATTGTTAGGGTTAGGGTTTGGGGTAGGGTTAGGGTTAGGGTTTAGGGTTAGGTTTAGGGTTGGTGTCAGGGCTTAGGGTTAGTGTTAGGGTTAGGCTTAGGGTTAGGGTTAGTGTTAGGGTTAGGGTTAGGGTTAGGGTTAGGGTTAGTGTTACGGTAGAGGTAATTTTTACGGTTAGGGTTACTGTTAGTGTTAAGGTTACGGTACAGGTTGTTGTGATTGTTAGAGTTAGGGGTACGGTACAGATTAGGGCTAGGGTAAGGGTTACGGTTTGGGTTAGGGTTACGGTACAGATTAGGATTAGGGTTAGGGTTAGGGTTTCGGTACACTTTACGGTTAGGGTTAGGGTTAGGCTTACAGTTCAGGTAAGTTTTACAGTTAGGGTTAGGTTTAGGGTTAGGGTTAGTGTTACGGTACAGCTTAGGTTTAGGTTTAGGGTTTGGGTTAGGTTTATATTTGCCATAGAGGTTAGGGTTAGGGTTAGGGTTAGGGTACAGGTTAGGTTTAGATTTAGGGTTAAGGTTAGGGTTAGGGTTATGGTTCAGGTAAAGCTTAAGTTTAGGGTTAGGTTTACGGTACAGTGTAGTGTTAAGTTTAGGGTTAGGTTTAGGGTTACGGGACAATTAGGGTTAGGGTTAGTGTTAGTGTTTGGGTTAGGGATAGTGTTAGGGGTTAGGGTTAGGATTAGGGTTAGGGTTAAGGGTTAGGGTTTGTGTAAGAGTTAGGGTTAGGGGTGGTTGAGGGTTAGGGTTAGGGTTAGGTTTAGGGTTAGGTTTAGGTTTAGGGTTAGGTTTTTGTTACAGGTTAGGGTAAATGTTAAGTTTAGTGTTAGGGTTAGGTTTACGGTACAGCTTCGGTTTAGGGTTAGGGTTATGGTTAGGGTAAGGGTTACTGTTAGGGTTGTGGTACAGTTGTGGATTCGGGTTTCGGGAAGTGTTAGGGTTAGGGTTAGGGTTACGGTTCAGGGTAATGTTAGGTTTAGGTTTAGGGTTACGTTACAGGTTACGGTTAGGGTTAGTGGTAGTGTTACGGTACAGGTTAGGGTATGTTTTAGGGTTAGGTTTACGGTACAGGTTATGGTTAGGTTTAGGGTTAGGGTTTCAGTATAGGTTAGGGTAAAGTTTTGTTTTAGGGTTAGGGTTAGATTTACGGTACAGCTTAGGTTTAGGTTTAGGGTTAGTGTTACGGTACAAGTAAGGGTACGGTTAGGGTTAGGGTTACGGTTAGGATTGCGGTACAGTTGTGGGTTAGGATTTCGGGTAGGGTTAGGGTTTGTGTTAGGGTTATGGTTCAGGGTAGGGTTAGGTTTAGGGTTAGGGTTACAGTACAAGTTAGGGTGTGGGTTAGGGTTAGTGTTAGGTTTAGTGTATGGTACAGGTTATGGTTAGGGTTATGGTTAGGGTTAGGGTTAGGGTTAGGGTTAGGGGTAGGTTTACCGTACTGGTTAGTGTCAGGTTTAGGGATAGGGTTAGGGTTAGGTTTGTGGTACAGGTTAGTGTTAGGTGTAGGGTTAGGGTTACCGTACAGTTGAGGGTTAGGGTTAGGGATAGGGTTGCGGTACAGGTTAGGTTTAGGGTTACGGTTACGGTACAGGTTAGCATTATGTTTAGGTTTAGGGATAGGCTTACAGTAAACGTTAGGTTAGAGTTGGGGTTAGGGTTAGGATTAGGGTAACGGAACAGGTTAGGGTTAAGCTTCGTTTAGGGTTAAGGTTAGGGTTACAGTACAAGTTATGGTTACGGTTAGGTTTAGGGTTAGTGTTAGTGTATAGGTTAGCATTAGGGTTAGGTTTAGAGTTAGGTTTAGGGTTACGGTACAGTTTACGGTTAGGGTTAGGGTTAGGGTTAGTGTTACGGTACAGGTTAGGGTTAGGTTTAGGGGTAGGGTTAGGGTTACAGTAGAGGTTAGGGTTAAGGTTAGGGTTAGGGTTAGGGTTAGGTTTACGGTTAGGTTACCATACAGGTTAGGGTTAAGTTATGGTAGGGTTAGGGTTAGGTTTAGGGTTAGGGTTAGGGTTACGTTAGAGGTTATGGTTACGTTAGGGTGTTATGGTACAGGTGAGGGTTAAGGTTAGGGTTGCGGTACAGGTTAGGGTTAAGGTTAGGGTTAGGGTTAGGGTTACGGAAAAACTTAGGGTTACGGTAAGGTTTAGGGTTAGTGTTACATTATAGATTAGCGTTAGCGTTAGGGTTAGCTTTAGCTTTACAGTAAGGGTTGCGTTAGAGGTTATTGTTACATTATGGCTAGCGTTAGGATTACGGTACAGGTTATGGTTAGGGTTAGTGTTACGGTACAGGTTAGGTTTAGGGTTAGTGTTAGGGTTAGGGTTAGGGTTAGGTTTGCCATAGAGTTTAGATTTAGGGTTAGGGTTAGGGTACAGGTTAGGGTTAGGTTAGGGTTACGGTTACGGTACAGGTTAGGGTTAAGGTGAGGGTTACGGTACAGCTTAGGTTTAGGGTTAGGTTTAGTGTTACGGTACAGGAAAGGGTTATGGTTATGGTTAGGGTTACGGTTAGGGTTGCGGTACAGTTGCGGGTTAGGGATACGGGTAGGGTTAGGTTTATGGTTAGGGTTACGGTTCACGGTTGTGTTAGGTTTATGGTTAGGTTTATGGTACAGGTTAGGGTTAGTGTTAGGTTTAGGGATAGGGTTAGGTGTAGGGGTAGGGTTACCGTACAGGTTAGTGTCAGGGTTAGGGTTAGGGTTGCAGTACAGTTTAGGGTTACGGTTAGGGTTATGGTTACATAACAGGTTAGCTTTAGGATTAGGATTAGGTTTAGGGTTACGGTAAAGGTTAGGGTTAGGGTTAAGGTTAGGTTTAGCGTTAGGTTTAGGGTTACGGTACATGTTAGCGTTAAGCTTAGGTTTATGGTTAGGGTTAGTGTTATGGTACAAGTTATGGTTACGGTTAGGTTTAGGGTTACAGTTAGGTTTAGAGTTAGGGTTACGGTTCAGGGTACTGTTAGGTTAGGTTTAGGTTTACGGTACAGGTTACGGTTAGGGTTAGGTTTAGGGTTATGGTACAGGTTAGTGTTAGGGTTAGGTTTACGGTACAGGTTAGGGTTAGGGTTAGGGTTAGGGTTAGGGTTAGTGTTATAGTACAGGTTAGGATTAGGGTTACTGTTACGTTTAGGGTTAGGTTTGCCATATAGTTTAGATTTAGGGTTAGGGTTAGGGTACAGGTTAGGTTTATAGTTAGGTTTAGGGTAGCGTTAGGTTTACGGTACAGGTTAGGGTTAGGATAGGGTTACGGTACAGGGTAGGGTTAGGGTTAGGTTTAGGGTTTCAGTACAGGTTAGGTTTACGTTTAGTGTTAGGGTTACAGTACAGGTAAGGGTTAGGGTTAGGGTTATGTTTAGGGTTACGGTACAGGTTAGGTTTAGGGTTAGTGTTAGGGTTACGTTACAGGTAAGGTTTATGGTTAGGGTTAGGGTTAGGGTTACTGTTAGGGTTGTGGTAAAGTTGTGGGTTAGGGTTAGGGTTCGGGTTAGGGTTACGGTATAGTTTAGGTTTACGGTTAGTTGTATGGTTACGGTACAGGTAAGGGTTAGGTTTAGGGTTACGGTACAGGTTAGAGTTAGGGTTAGGTTTAGGGTTAGGTTTACGGTTACACTAGTGGTTAGGGTTAGGCTTAGGGTTCGGGATAGGGTTACGGTTAGGGTTACGGTACAGGTTAGGGATACGTTTATGGTTAGGGTTAGGGTTTGGGTTAGGGTTAAGGTTAGGTTTAGGGTAAGGTTTGGGTTAGTGTTAGGGTTGGTGTTACGGTACAGGTTAGGGTTAGGATTAGTGTTAGGGTTAGGTTAGGTTTGCCATAGAGGTTAGGGTTAGAGTTAGGGTTAGGGTTAGGGTACAGGTTAGGTTTAGAGTCAGGTTTAAGGTTAGGGTTACGGTTACGGTTCAGCTAACGGTTAGGGTTAGGGTTACGGCAGGTTATGTTTAGGGTTAGGGTTAGGGTTATCATACAGGTTAGGGTCAGGGTTAGGGTTTGGTTAGGGTTAGGGGTAGGGTTAGGGTAGGGTTAGGGTAGCGGTACAGGATAGGGTTAGGGTTAGGTTTACGTTACCATACAAGTTAGGGTTAGGGTTAGGGTTAGGGTTAGGGTTAGGGTTAGCGTTAGGGTTAGGTTTGCGTTACAATTTAGTATTTATGTTAGGGTTAGGGTTACGGTACAGTTTAGCATTAGGTTTAGTGTTAGGGTTTTGGTACAGGTTAGTGTTAGTGTTAGTGTGTGTGTTACCATACAGGTTAGGGTTAGGTTTAAGGTTAGGGTTAGGGTTAGGGTTAGGGTGCGGTACAGGTTAGGGTTTGGATTAGGGTTATGGTTACCGTACAGGTTAGCATTAGGATTAGGGTTAGTTTTAGGGTTAGGGGTAGGGTTAGGTTTACGGTAGTGGTTAGGTTTAGGCTTATGGTTGGGTTTAGGGTTACGGTTAGGGTTACGGTACAGGTTATGTTTATGGTTACGGTTAGGGTTAGGATTAGGTTTGAATTTAGGTTTAGGGTAAGGTTTAGGGTTAGGGTTAGGGTAGAGTTACGGTACAGGTTAGGGTTAGGGTTAGTGTTAGAGTTAGGGTTAGGTTTGCCATAGAGTTTAGAGTTAGGGTTAGAGTTTGGGTACAGGTTAAATTTAGAGCTAGGGTTAAGGTTAGGGTTACGATTACGGTACAGGTTTGGGTTAGGGTTAAAGTTAGTGTTACCGTTCAGTGTAGTGTTAGGGTTTGGGTTAGGGTTAGGTTTACGGTACAATTTATGGTTAGGGTTAGGGTTAGTGTTACGGTACAGGTAAGGGTTACGGTTAGGTTTAGGCTTACGGTTAGGTTTGTGGTACAGTTGTGGGTTAGGGTTAGATAGCGTTAGGGTTAGTGTTAGTGTTATGGTTCAGGGTAGGTTTAGGTTTAGGGTTAGGTTTACTGTACAGGTTACGGTGAGGGGTATCGGTAGGGTTATGGTACAGGTTTGGGTAAATTTTAGGGTTAGGGTTACCATACAGGTTATGGTCAGGGATATGGTTAGGGTTTCAGTACATTTTAGGTTAAAGGTTAGGTTTAGGGTTAGGGTTAGTGTTACCGTACAGGTAAGGGTTACGATTAGGGTTAAGGTAACGGTTAGGGTTGCGGTACAGTTGTGGGTTAGTGTTACGGGTATGGTTAGGGTTAGGGTTAGGGTACGGTTCAGGGTAGGGATAGGTTTAGGGTTAGGGTTACGGTACAAGTTAGGGTTAGGGTTAGGGATAGGTTTAGGGTTAGTGTTTCGATACAGGTTAGGGTTAGGGTTAGTGTTAGTTTTACGGTTAGGTTTGCCATAGAGTTTAGATTTAGAGTTAGGGTTAGGGTACAGGTTAGGTGTATAGTTAGGTTTAAGGTTAGGGTTAGGGTTACGGTACAGGTTAGGGTTAGGATTAGGGTTACGGTACAGGATAGGGTTAGGGTTAGGTTTAGGGTTTCGGTACAGGTTAAGTTTAGGGTTAGTGTTAGGGTAACAGTACGGGTTAGGGTTAGGGTTAGGGTTATGTTTAGGGTTACGGTACAGGTTAGGTTTAGGGTTAGGGTTAATGTTACGGTACAGGTAAGGGTTACGCTTAGGGTTAGGGTAAGGGTTAGGGTTAGGGTTAGGAGTTAGGGTTATGGTTAGGGTTAGGGTTAGGGTTAGGGGTTAGGGTTAGGGATAGGGTTAGGTTTAGGTGTTCGGGTTAGGGTTAGGGTTAGGGTACAGGTTAGATTATAGTTAGGGTTAAGGTTAGGGTTACGATTATGGTACAGGTTAGGGTTAGGGTTAGGTTTAGTATTACGGTACAATGTAGTGTTAGGGTTAGGGTTAGGTTTAGGGTTACGGTACAATTTCGGGTTAGGATTTGTTTTAGGGTTAGGGTTACGGTACAGGTTAGTGTTAGGGTTAGGGTTACGGGTAGGGGTACGGTACAGGTTATGGTAGGGTTATGGGTAGGTTTACGGTACAGGTTAGGTTAAGTTTTAGGGTTAGGGTTACGGTACAGCTTATGGTTTTGGTTAGGGTTAGGGTTTCAGTACAAGTCAGGGTAAAGGTTAGGTTTAGGGTTAGGGTTAGGGTTAGGGTTACGGTACAGCCTAGGTTTAGGGTTAGGGTTAGTGTTACGGTACAGGTAGGGTTATGGTTAGGGTTGGGGTTACGGTTAGGGTTGCGGTACAGTTGTCGGTTAGGGTTACGGGTAGGGTTAGGGTTAGGGTTAGGGTTATGGTTAGGGTTACGGTTCAGGGTAGTGTTAGCTTTAGGGTGAGGTTTACGGTACAGTTTATGGTTAGGGTTAGTTTTAGGGATAGGGTTAGGGTATGGGTAGGGTTACCGTACAGGTTAGTGTCAGGGTTAGGGTTAGGGTTAGGGTTAGGGTTGCGGTACAGTTTAGGGTATGGCTTAGGTTACGGTTATGGAACAGGTTAGCATTAGGTTTACGGTTAAGGTTAGGGTTACAGTAAAGGTTAGTGTTAGGGTTAGGGTTAATGTTAGGGTTAGGTTAGGGTTAGGGTTAGGGTGAGGGAAAGGTTTAGGGTTACGGTATTGGTTAGGGTTACGGTTAGGTTTAGGGTTAGGTTTAGGGATACGGTACAAGTTAGGGCTACGGTTAGGTATAGCGTTAGGTTTATGGTATAGGTTAAAGTAAGGGTTAGGGATAGGGTTAGGTTTAGGGTATGGTACAAGTTAGGCTTAGGGTTAGGTTTACGGTATAGGTTAGGTTTAGGGTTAGGGTCAGGGTTAGGGGTACGGTAGTGGTTAGGGTTAGGGTTAGGTTTAGGGTTACGGTACACGTTAGGTTTAGTGTTAGGGTCAGGTTTAGGGTTAGAATTAGTGTTACGGTACAGGTTAGGGGTGGTTTAGTGTAGGGTTAGTGTTAGGTTTGCAATAGAATTTAGATTTAGTTTTAGGGTTAGGGTACAGGTTAGGTTTATAGTTGGATTTAACTTATGGTTAGCGTTATGGCCCAGGTTAGGGTTAGGGTTAGGGTTAGGGTTACGGTATATGTTAGCATTAGGATTAGGGTTAGTGTTAGGATTAGGGGTAGGGCTAGGTTTATGGTAGTGGTTAGGTTTAGGCTTAGGGTTGGGTTTAGGGTTACGGTTATGGTCGCAGTATCGGTTAGGTTTACGGTTACGGTTAAAGTTAGGGTAAGGTTTAGGTTTGAGGTTAGGTTTACAGTAAGGTTTAGGGTTAGGGTTAGGGTTAGTGTTATTATACAGGTTAAGGTTAGGGTTAGTGTTAGAGTTAGGATTAGGTTTGCCATAGAGTTTAGGGTTAGGTTTAGGGTACATTTTAGATTTAGAGTTAGGGTTAAGGTTAGGGTTACGATTACGGTACAGGTTAGGGTTAGTGTTAAAGTTAGTGTTACGGAACAGTGTAGTGTGAGGGTTAGGGTTAGGTTTAGGGTTACGGTACAATTTAGGGTTAGGGTTAGTGTTAGGGTTAGGGTTATGGTACAGGTTAGTGATAGGGTTAGGGTTCGGGTTACTGTACAGGTTACGGGTAGGGTTACGGGTAGGGTTATGGTACAGATTAGGGTAAGTTTTAGGGTTACGTTTACGGTACAGGTTATGGTCACCGATAGGGTTAGGGTGTCGGTACAGGTTAGGGTAAAGTTTAGGTTTACGGTTAAGGTTACGGTTATGGTACAGCTTAGGTTTACAGTTAGGGTTAGTGTTACGGTACAGGTAAGGGTTACGGTTATGGTTAGGGTTACGGTTATGGTTGCCATACAGTTCTGGGTTAGGGTTATGGATAGGGTTAGGGTTAGGGTTACGTTTCAGGGTAGGGTTAGGTTTATGGTTAGGGTTACGGTACAAGTTAGGGTTAGGGTTAGTGTTAGTGTTAGGGTTAAGGTTATGGTACAGGTTAGGGTTACGGTACGGTTAGGGTTAGGGATAGGGTTATGGTTAGGGGTAGTTACCGTACAGGTTAGTGTCAGGGTTAGTGTTAGGGTTAGGGTTAGGGTTAGGGTTGCGGTACAGGTTAGGGTTAGGGTTAGGGGTACGGTTACGGTAGATGTTAGCATTAGGTTTAGGGTTAGGGTTAGGGTTACAGTAACGGTTAGGGTTAGGGTTAGGTTTAGGGTTACGGTACAGGTTAGGGTTGAGCTTAGGTTTAGGGTTATGGTACAAATTATGGTTACGTTTAGGTTTAGGTTTAGGGTTAGTGTATAGGTTAGCATTAGGGTTAGGGTTAGGGTTAGGTTTAGGGTTATGGTACAGGTTAGGGTTAGTTTTAGGGTTAGGGTTAGGGTTAGGTTTAGGGTTACGGTACACGTTAGGGTTATGGTTAGGTTTCGGGTTAAGTTTATGGTAGAGGTTAGGGTTAGGGCTAGGGTACGGTTATGGTACAGGTTAGGGTAGGTTTAGGGTTAGGGACATGCTACAATTTACGGTTACGGTTAGGTTTAGGGTTAGGTTTACCGTACTGGTTAGCGTTAGGGTTAGGTTTAAGGTTATGGTACAGGATAGGGTTAGGGTTAGTTTTACGGTAGAGGTTAGGGTTAGGTTTAGCGTTAGGGTTTAGGGTTACGGTAGACGTTAGAGTTACGGTTAGGGTTAGGGTTAGGGTTAGGTTTATGGTATTGGTTAGTTTTAGGGTTAGTGTTATGGTTAGGGTTAGGTTGGCCAGAGTTTAGATTTAGGGTAGGGTTAATGTACATTTTAGGTTTATAGTTAGGTAAGGTTAGGGTTAGGGTTACGGTACAGGTTAGGGTTAGGATTAGGGTTACGGTACAAGGTACGGTTAGTGTTAGATTTAGGGTTTCAGTACAGGTTAGGGTTAAGGTTAGTGTTAGGGTTACAGTACAGGTTAGGTTTAGGGTTAGGGTCAGTGTTACGGTACAGGTAAGGGTTACGGTTAGGGTTAGGGTTAGGGTTATGGTTAAGATTGCGGTAGTGTTGTGGGTTAGGGTTACGGGTATGGTAGGGTTAGTGTTAGGGTTAGGTTTAGGGTTACGGTACAGGTTAGGTTTATGGTTAGGGGTATGGTTACGGTACAGGTAAGGGTTAGGGTTAGGGTTAGCGTTATGATTGGGTAGGTTTGTGTTAGAGTTAGGGCTAATGTTAGGGTTAGGGTTAGGGTTAGGGTTCGGTACAGGTTAGACTTAGGCTTAGGGTAAGGGTTACGGTTACGGTTACGGTAGTGCTTAGAGTTCGGCTTAGTGTTGGGGTTAGGGTTACGGTTAGGGTTACGGTACAGGTTAGGGATACATTTACGGTTAGGTTTAGGGTTAGGGTTAGGGTTAAGTTTAGGTTTAGGGTAAGGCTTTGGGTTAGGGTTAGTGTTACAGTACAGGTTAGGGTTAGGGTTAGGGTTAGGGTTAGGTTTGCCATAGATTTTAGTGTTAGGGTTAGGGTTAGGGTACAGGTTAGGTTTAGAGATAGGGTTAAGGTTAGGGTTAGGGTTACAGTGCAGGTAAATGGTTAGGGTTAGGGTTAAGGTTACGGTCCAGGTTAGGTTTAGGGTTTGGGTTAGGTTTAGGGTTACGGTACAATTTATGGTTAGGGTTAGTGTTAGGGTTAGGGTTACGGTACAGGTTAGTGTTAGTGTTAGGGTTAGGGTTAGTGTTAGGGTAAGGGTTACGGTACAGGTTAGTCTTAGGGTTAGGGTTAGGGGTTAGGGTTAGGGTTAGGGTTATGGGTTAGGGTAGGGTTAGGGTTAGGGTTAGGGTTAGGTTTAGGTTTAGGGTTAGGGTTAGGGTTAGGTTTGGATTAGGGTTAGGGTTAATGTTACGGTACAGGTTGGGGTGATGGTTAGGTTTAGGGTTACAGTACAGGTTAGGGTTAGGGTTAGGCTTACAGTGCAGTTTAGGGTTAGGGTTAGGGTTAGGGTTACGGTTACGGTACAGGTTAGGGTTAGGGTTAAGGTTAGGGTTTCGGTACAGTTTAGGGTTAGGGTTAGTGTTAGGTTTAGGCTTACGTTACAGGTTAGGGTTAGGGTTAGGTTAAGCGTTAGGGTTAGGTTTAGGGTTACGGTACTGGTTACTTATAGGTTTAGGGTTTTTGTTACGGTAATGGTAGTTTTACGATTAGGGTTAGGTTTAGGGTTAGGGTTAGGGTCACGGTACAGCTTAGGTTTAGGGTTAGGGTTAGTGTTATGGTACAGGTAAGGGTTACTGTTAGGATTAGGTTATGGTTAGGCTTGAGGTACAGTTGAGGTTTAGGGTTACGAGTAGGGTTAGGGTTAGGTTTAGGGTAGGGTTACGGTTCATGTAGTGTTAGGTTTAGGGTTAAGGTTAGTGTTACGGTACAGTAAGTTTTACGGTTAGGGTTACGGTTACGGTTAGGTTTAGGGTTAGGGTTGCCGTACAGGTGTGGTTTAGGTTACCCGTAGAGGGAACCCCGGGTGGCGCAGTGGTTTGGCGCTTGCCTTTGGCCCAGGGCGCGATCCTGGAGACCCGGGATCGAATCCCACATCGGGCTCCCTGCGTGGAGCCTGCTTCTCCCTCTGCCTGTGTCTCTGCTCTCTCTCTCGCTCTCTCTGACTGAATAAATAAATAAATCTTTAGGGTTACGGGTAGGGTTAGTTTTAGGGTTATGGTTAGGGTTACGGTACAGGTTACGGTGATGGTAAGGGTTAGGGTTACGGTACAGGTTAGGGTTACGGTTAGTGTTAGGGTTAAGTTTAGGGTGACTTTTACGGTACAGGTTGGGTTTAGGTTTAGGGTTAGGTTTAGGTTTAGGGTTAGGGTTATGGTTAGGGTTAGTGTTACGGTACATGTTGGGGTTAGGGTTAGCGTTAGGGTTAGGTTTAGGGTTAGGTTTGCCATAGAGGTTAGATTTAGTTTTAGGGTTATGGTACAGGTTACCGTTAGTGTTAGGGGTAGGGTTATAGTACAGATTAGGGTAAGTTTCAGTTTTAGGGTTACGGTACAGGTTATGGTTAGGTTAGGGTTAGGGTTCGGTACAGGTTAGGGTTAGGGTTAGGGTAACGGAACAACTTAGGGTTACGGTAAGGTTTAGGTTATGGTTATATTATAGGTTAGCGGTAGGGTTAGCGCTAGCTTTAGGGTTACGGTATAGGTTAGGATTAGGGTTAGGGTTAGGGTTTTGTTAGGGTTATGGTACAGGTTAAGGTTAGGCTTAGGTTTATGGTTACGGTACAGGGTAGGGTTAGGGGTAGTGGTAGGGTTACGGTACAGGTTAGGGTTAGGGTTAGTGTTAGGGTTAGGGTTAGGTTTGCCATAGATTTTAGGATTAGGGTTAGGGTTAGTGTACTGGTTAGGTTTAGAGATAGGGTTAAGGTTAGGGTTAGGGTTACGGTGCAGGTAAATGGTTAGGGTTAGGGTTAAGGTTACGCTCCAGGGTAGGTTTAGGGTTTGGGTTAGGTTTAGGGTTACGGTACAATTTAGGGTTAGGGTTAGTTATTGGGTTAGGGTTACGGTACAGGTTAGTGTTAGTGTTAGTGTTAGGGTTAGGGTTAGGGTTAGGGTTGCGGTACATGTTAGTGTTAGGGTTAGGGTTAGGGTTTAGGTTTAGGTTTAGGTTTAGGGTTAGGATAGGGTTAGGGTTAAGGTTAGGGTTAGGTTTAGGGTTAGGTTTAAAGTTAGGGTTAGGTTACGGTTCAGGTAACGGTTAGGGTTAGGGTTACGGTACAGGGTAGGGTTAGAGTTAGGGTTAGGTTTAGGGTTACGGTACTATTTAGGTTTAGGGCTAGTGTTAGGTTTAGGGTTACAGTACAGATTAGTTTTAGGTTTAGGGTTAGGGTTAGGTTTAGGGTTACAGTAAGTTAGGGTTAGGGTTAGAGTTAGTGTTACATTACAGGTTACGGTTAGGGTTAGGGTTAGGTTTATGGTACAGGTCAGGGTAAGTTTTAGGGTTAGGGTTACAGTACAGGTTAGGTAAAGGTTAGTTTTAGGGTTAGGGTTAGGGTTACCGTTAGGCTTGCGGTACAGTTTGGGGTTAGGGTTACAGGTAGGGTTAGGTTTAGGGTTATGGTTCAGGGTAGGGTTAGGTTTAGGGTTAGGGTTACAGTACAAGTTAGGTTTAGGTTCAGGGTTAGTGTTAGACTTAGGGTTATGGTACAGGTTAGGGTTAGCGTTAGGGTTAGGTTTAGGGTTTTGGTAAGGTGTAGGGTTACCGTACAGTTTAGTCTCAGGGTTAGGTTTAGGGTTAGTGTTAGGGTTAGAGTCAGGGTTGTGGTACAGGTTAGGTTTAGGGTTACGGTTAGGGTTACCGTACAGTTTAGGGTTAGGTTTAAGGTTTCGGCTGTGGTATAGTTTAGGGTTAGGGTTAGCATTACGGTTACAGTACAGGTTAGCGTTATGTTACGGTTAAGGTTAGGGTTACGGTAAAGTTATGGTTAGGGTTACGGTTAGGGTTAGGGTTAGGTTTAGGATTATGGTACAGGTTAGGGTTACGCTTAGGTTTAGGGTTTGGGTTAGGGTTACTGTACAAGTTATGGTTACGGTTAGGTTTAGGGTTAGGTTAGGGTTAGGGTTAGGGTTAGCATTAGGGTTAGGGTTAGTGATTGGGTTAGGGTTACGGTACAGGTTATGGTTAGGGTTAGGGTTACGTACAGGTTAGGGTTCGGTTTAGGGTTAGGGTTATGGAACATTAGCGTTACGGTAAGGTTTAGGGTTAGGGTTAAGTTATAGGTTTGCGTTTTGTTTAGGGTTAGGGTTACCCTTAGGGTTACGGTACAGGTTAGGGTTAGGGTTATGGTTAGGGATAGGATTAGGTTTACATTACAGGTTAGGGTTAGGGTTACGTTTACGGCACAGGGTAGGGTTAGGTTTAGGGTTAGTGTTATGGTTGCGATACAAGTTAGGGTTAGGGTTAGGGATAGGGTTACAGGATAGGTTAGGTTTAAGGTTAGTTGTAGGGTTACGGTACAGGTTAGGGATAGGGTGAGGGTTAGGGTTAGGGATACAGTACAAGTTAGGGTTACAGTTAGTTTTAGGGTTAGGGTTAGGTTTAGTGTTAGGGTTAGGGTTAAGTTTAAGGTTAGGGTTAGGGTTACGGTACAGGTTAGCGTTAGGGTTAGGGATAGGGTTAGGTTTAGGGTTATGGTACAGGTTAGGGTTAGGGTTATATTTACGGTACAGGTTAGGGTTACGTTAGGGTTAGGATTAGGGGTACGGTAGAGGTTAGGGTTTGGGTTAAGTGTTGGGTTAGGGTTAGGGTTAGGGTTAGGTTTAGGTTTAGGGTTACGGTGCAGGTTAGGTTTAGGGTTAGAGGTACAGTTAGGGTGACAATTAGGGTTGCGGTACAGTTGTGGTTTAGGGTTATGGGTAGGGTGGTGGTCAGGGTTAGAGTTACAGATCAGGGTAGGGTTAGGTTTAGGTTTATGGTTATGGTACAGGTTAGGGTTAGGGTTAGTGTTACATTACCGGCTAGGTTTAGGTTTAGGGTTAGTGTTACAGTACAGGTAAGGGTTACGGTTAGGGTTAGAGGTACATTTAGGGTGACAATTAGGGTTGCGGTACAGTTGTGGTTTAGGGTGTGGGTAGGGTTGTGGTCAGGGTTAGAGTTACAGATCAGGGTAGGGTTAGGTTTAGGTTTATGGTTATGGTACAGGTTAGGGTTAGGGTTAGGGTTAGTGTTACATTACCGGCTAGGTTTAGGTTTAGGGTTAGTGTTACAGTACAGGTAAGGGTTACGGTTAGGGTTAGAGTTACGGTTAGGGTTACAGTTACGGTTGCAGTACATTTGTGGTTTAGGTTTAGGGGTAGGTTTGGGGTTAGGGTTAGTGTTACGGGTCAGCATAGGGTCAGGTTTAGGGTTATGGTTATGGACAGGTTAGGGTTAGGGTTAGCGTTAGGGTTAGGTTTAGGGTTAGGTTTAGGGTTACCGTACAGATTAGTGTCAAGGTTAGTGTTAGGGTTAGAGTTAGGGTTAGTCTTGGGTTTGCGGTACAGATTAGGGTTAGGGTTAGTGTTAGCGTTACAGTACAGGTTACGGTTAAGGTTAAGGTTAGGGTTAGGTTTAGGGTTACGGTACAGGTTAGGTTTAAGTTTAGGGTAAGTGTTACGGTACAGGTAAGGGTTATGGTTAGGGTTAGTGTAGGGTTACGGATAGGGTTGAGGTACAGTGGTGGGTTAGGTTTACGGGAAGGGTAAGGGTTAGGGTTAGGGTAAGGTTTAGGGTTAGGGTTACGGTACATGTTAGGTTTACGATTAGGGGTATGGTTATGGTACAGGTATGGTTAGGGTTAGGGTTAGCGTTAGGGTTAGTTTTAGGGTTAGAGTTAGGGTTAGGGTTAGGGTTAGGGTTAGGATTAGGGTTAGGGTTAAGGGCAGGGTTAGGGTTAGGGTTACGGTACACGTTAAAGTTAGGGTTAGGGTTAGGGTTAGGGTTAGAGTTACGGTTAGGTTTAGGGTTAGGGTTACGGTTATGGAAGTGGTTAGGGTTAGGCTTAAGGTTTTTTTTAGGGTTATGGTTAGGGTTACGGTACAGGTTTGGGATACGTTTACAGTTAGGGTTAGGGTTAGGGTTAGGTTTAGGTTTAGGGTAAGGTTTTGGGTTAGGGTTAGGGTTAGTGTTACGGTACAGGTTAGGGTTAGGGTTAGTTTTAGGGTTAGCATTAGGTTTGCCATAGAGGGTAGGGTTAGGGTTAGGGTTAGGGTACAGGTTAGGTTTAGAGTTAGGGTTAAGGTTAGGGTTAGGTTTAAGGTTCAGTTAACGGATAGGGTTAGGTTAGGGTTACAGTACAGGGTAGGTTTAGGGTTAGGGTTAGGTTTAGGGTTACGGTACAGGTTAGGGTTAGTGTTATGGTTAGAGCTAGGGTTAGGGTTATGGTACAGGTTAGGTTTTCGGTTAGGGGTATGGTTACGGTACAGGTAAGGGTTAGGTTTAGGGTTAGCATCAGGCTTAGGGTTAGGGTTAGGGTTACGGTTAGTGTTCCTGTACAGGTTAGGGTTAGGGTTAGCGTTAGGGTTAGGGTTAGGTTTGCCAAAGAGGGTAGGGTTAGGTTTAGGGTTAGGGTACAGGTTAGGTTTAGAGTTAGTGTTAAGGTTAGGATTAGGGTTATGTTTCAGGCAACTGTTAGGGTTAGGGTTAGGGTTATGTTTATGGTACATGGTAGTGTTAGGTTTAGGGCTATGTTTAGGTTTACGGTACAATTTAGGGTTAGGGTTCGTGTTCAGGTTAGGGTTACAATGCAGGTTAGTGTTAGGTTTAAGGTTAGGGTTAGGGTAACGGTACAGGTTAGGGTAAGGGTTAGGGTTTTGGTACAGGTTAGGGTTAAGGTTAGTTTTAGGGTTAGGGTTAGGGTTACGGTACAGGTTAGGTTTAGGTTTAGGGTTAGGGTTAGGTTTAGGGTTAGGGTTAGGTTTAGGGTTAGTGTTATTGTACAGTTTAGGTTTAGGTTTAGGGTTAGGATTAGGGTCAGGGTTAGGGTTAGTGTTACAATACAGGTTAGGGTTAGTTTTAGTGTTAGTATTAGGGTTAGGGTTATGTTTGCCATTGAGGTGAAATTTTGAGTTAAGGGTAGGGTACAGGTTAAGTTTAGAGTAGGGTTAAGGTTAGGGTTAGGGTTACAGTACACGTTACGCTTAAGGTTAGGGTTAGGATTAGGGTTACGGTACAGGGTAGGTTTAGGATTATGGTAGGGTTACTGTAGAAGTTATAGTTAGGGTTAGGGTTAGTGTTAGGGTTAGGGTTACGGTACAGGTTAGGGTTAGGTTTAGGTGTAGGGCAGGGTTAGGGATAGGGTTACGGTGCAAGTTAGGTTTAAGGTTAGGGTTAGTGTTAGGGTTAGGGTTAAGGTACAGGTTAGGGTTAGGGTTAGGGTTAGTATTAAGTTTACGGTTAGGGTTATGGTTAGGGGTAGGGTTACCGTACAGGTTAGTGTCAGGGTTAGTGTTAGGGTTACGGTTAGGGTGGCTTGCGGTACAGGTTATGCTTATGGTTAGGGCTAGGGTTACCGTACAGTTTAGGGTAAGGGTTAGGGTTAGTTAGCATTACGGTTCAGGTAGGGTTAGGGTTACGGTTACGGTTACGGTACCGGTTAGCATTAGGTTTAGTGTTCGGGTAAGGGTTACGGTAAAGTTTAGGGTGAGGGTTAGGGTTAGGGTTAGGTTTAGGGTTATGGTAAGGTTAGGGTTAAGCTAAGGTTTAGGATTAGGGTTAGGGTTACGGCACAATTTATGGTTACGGTTAGGTTTAGGGTTAGGGTTAATGTATAGGTTAGTATTAGCGTTAGATTAAGGGTTAGTTTAAGGGTTACGGTTGAGGTTAGAGTTAGGGTTAGGTTAGGGTATGGTTACGGTACAGGTTAGGGTTAGGGTTAGGGTTAGGGTTACGGTACAGGGTAGGGTTAGGTTTAGGGGTAGGGTTAGGGTTACGGTACAGCTTAGGGTTAAGGTTAGGGTTAGGGTTAGGGTTAGGTTTAGGTTACCATACAGGTTAGGGTTATGGTTATGTTTAGGGTTAGGGTTAGTTTTATGATTACTGTTACGTTAGAAGTTATGGTTACGTTAAGTTTAGGGTTAGGGTTACGGTACAGGTTAGGGTTAGGGTTAGTGTTAGGGTTAGGGTTAGGGTTAGGGTTACCATACAGGTTAGAGTTAGGGTTAGGGTTAGGTTTAAGGTTAAGTTTAGGGTAAGATTTAGGGTTAGGGTTAGATTTAGTGTTACGGTATAGGTTAGGTCTAGGGTTAGTGTTATGGTTAGGGTTAGGTTTGCCATAGAGTTTAGGTTTAGGGTTAGGTTTAGGGTACAGGTTAGGTTTAGAGTTAGGGTTAAGGTGAGGGTTAGGGTTACAGTACAGGTTAGGGTTTGGGTTAGGGTTAGGTTTAGTGTTACAGTACAGGTTAGGGTTAGGGTTAGGGTTAGGGTTATGGTTAGGGTAAGGTTTGCATAGAGTTTAGGGTTAGGGTTAGGGTTAGGGTACAGGTTAGGTTTATAGTTAGGGTTAGGTTTAGGGTTAGGGTAGGGTACAGGTTAGGGTTACGGTTAGGGTTAGGTTTAGTGCTAGGGTTAAGGTGAAGTTTAGGGTAAGAATTAGGGTTAGGGTTAGGGTTAGTGTTATGGTACAGGTTAGGGTTAGGTTTAGTGTTAGGGTTAGGGTTAAGTTTGCCCCAGAGGTTATGGTTAGGGTTAGGGTTAGGGTACAGGTTAGGTTTAGAGGTAGGGTTAAAGTGAGGGTTAGGGTTACGGTACAGGTTAGGGTTAGGGTTAGCGTTAGAGTTACGGTACAGAGTAGGGTTAGGTTTAGGATTAGGGTTAGGGTACAGGTTAGGTTTAGGGTTAGGGTTAAGATTACGTTTAGGGTAAGATTTAGGGTTAGGGTTAGGGTTAGGGTACAGGTTAGGTTTAGGGATAGGGTTAGGGTTACGGTTCAGATAAGGTTACGGTTAGGGTTAGATTTAGGGTTAGGGTTAGGGTTGCAGTACATGTGTGGGTTATGGATACGGGTCGGGTTAGGGTTAGGGTTAGGTTTACGGTACAGGTTAGGTGAGGGTTAGGGTTAGGTTTACGGTACAGCTAGGGTAAGGTTTAGGGTTAGGGTTAGTGATACGGTACAGTTTAGGTTCAGGGTTAGGTTTAGGGTTTTGGTACAGTTTAGGGTTAGGGTTAGGGTTAGGTTTAGGGTTATGGTACAGGTTAGGTTTAGGGGTAGGGTTAGGTTTAGTGTTAGGGTTACTGTACTGGTTAGGTTTAGGGTTAGGGTTAGTGTTACGTTACAGGTAAGTGTTACGGTTATGGTCAGGGTTAGGGTTAGTGTTTGGGTTGCCGTACAGTTGTGGTTTAGTGTTACAGGTATGGTAAGGGTTAGGGTTAGTGTTACCGTACAGGTAAGGGTTACGATTAGGTTTAGGGTTAGGGTTAGTGTTGCCGTACATTTGTGGGTTGTGGTTATGGGTAGGGTGAGGGTTAGGGTTAGAGTTACGGTGCAGTTTAGGTTTAGATTTAGGTTTAGGGTTATGGTTTCGGTACAGTTTAGGGTTACGTTAAGGTTAGGTTTAGGGTTATGGTACAGGGTAGGTTTAGGGTTAGGGTTAAGGTTAGGTACTGGTTAGGTTTAGGGTTAGGGATAGTGTTACAGTACAGGTAAGTGTTACGGTTAGGTTTAGGGTTAGATATAGTGTTAGGGTTGCCGTACAGTTGTGGTTAGGGTTACGAGTAGGGTTAGGGTTAGGGTTAGGGTTAGGTTTAGGGTGAGGGTTACGGTACAGGTTGGGTTTAGGTTTAGGTTTAGGGTTAGGGTTAGGGTTAGGCTTAGGGTTATTGTACAGTTGAGGTTTAGGTTTAGGTTTAGGGTTAGGGTTGGGGTTAGTGTTAGGTTTATGGTAGAGTTTAGGGTTAGGATTAGTGTTAGGTTTAGGGTTAGGGTTATGTTTGCCATGGAGGTTAGATTTAGAGGTAGGGTTAAAGTACAGGTTAGGTTTAGAGTTAGGATTAAGGTTAGGGTTAGGGTTACGGTACATATTAGGGTAGGGTTAGGGTTAGGGTTAGGGTAAGGGATATTGTACAGGTTAGGGTGAGGTTTAGGTTTAGCTTTAGGGTTAGGGTTACGGTACAGTTTAGGGTTAAGTTTAGGGTTAGTGTTAGGGTTAGGGTTACGGTAGTTGTTAGGGTTAGGGTTTGGTTAGTGTTGGGTTTAGGGTTAAGTTTAGGGTAACGGTACAGGACAGGTTTATGGTTAGGGTTAGGGTTAGTCTTATGGTATAGGATAGCACTAAGTTTAGGGTTAGATTAGGGTTAGGGTTATGCTACAGGTTAGGTTTAAGGTTAGCGTTACTTTTAGGGTTAGGGTTACGGTACCGGTTAGGTTTAGGGTTAGGGTTAGGGTTACCGTACAGGTTATGGTTATGGTTAGGGTTAGGATTAGGGTTAAGAACAGGTTAGGTTACTGTAGATGTTAGTGTTAGGCTTAGGGTTGGGGTTAGGGTTACAGTACAGGTTAGGGATACATTTACGGTTAGGGTTAGGGTTAGGGTTAGTGTTACGGTACAGGTTAGGGTTAGGGTTAGGTTTAGTGTTAGGTTTAGGGTTAAGTTTGTCATAGAGGTTAGGGTTAGTTTTAGGGTTAGGGTACAGTTTAGGTTTAGAGTTAGGGCTAAGGTTAGGGTTAAGGTTACGGTTCAGGTAATGGTTAGGTTTAGGGTTAGGGTTATGGTTTAGGGTAGGGTTAGGGTTAGGCTTAGGTTTAGGGTTACGGTACAATTTAGGGTTAGGGTTAGTATTAGGTTTAGGTTAACAGTACAGGTTAGTGTTAGACTTAGGGTTATGGTTAGGGTTAGGGTTATGGTTAAGGTACAGCTTAGGGTAGGGTTAGGGTTAGTTTTTCAGTGCAGGTTAGGGTTAAGGTTAGGTTTAGTTTTAGGTTTAGGGTTACGGTACAGGGTAGGTTTAGGTTTAGGGTTAGTGTTAATGTTAGGGTTATTGTTATTGTACAGTTTAGGTTTAGGGTTAGGGTTAGGGTTAGTGTTACGGTACAGGTTTGGTTTAGGGTTAGTGTTAGAATTAGGGTTAGGGTTATGTTTGCCATAAAGGTTAGATTTTGTGTTAGAGTTGGGGTACAGGTTAGGTTTAGAGTTAGGGTAGGGTTAGGTTTAGGGTTACGGTACAGGTTAGGGTTAGGATAGGGTTAGGATTAGGGTTATGGTACACTGTAGGGTTAGGATTATGGTTAGGGTTATGGTACAAGTTAGGGTTAAGTTTAAGGTTAGTGTTAGGGTTACGGTACAGTATAGGGTTAGGTTTAGGATTAGCGTTAGGGTTAGGGTTATGGTACAGTTTAGGGTTAAGTTTAAGGTTAGGGTCAGGGTTAGGGTTATGGTAGTGGTTAGGTTTTGGGTTAGGGTTGGGTTTAGGTTTTCGGTTAGGATAACGGTACAGGTTAGTGTTACGGTTAGGGTTAGGGTTACGCTTATGGAATAAGATAGCATTAAGGTTAGGGGTAGGTTTAGGTTTAGATTTACGGTACAGGTTAGGGTTAGGGTTAGGTTTAGGGCTAGGGTTCCGCTGCCGGTTAGGGTTAGGTTTAGGAGTAGGGTTAGGTTTACAATACCGATTAGGTTTATGGTTAGGTTTAGGGTTAGGGTTATGTTTCAGGTTAGGGTTAGGGTTAGGGTTAGGGTTAGGGTTAGGGTTACGGTACAGGTTAGGGTTAGGTTTAGGGGTAGGGTTAGGGTTACGGTACAAGTTAGGGTTAAGTTTAGGTTTACAGTTAGGGTTAGAGTTAGGGGTACTGTACCGGTTAGGTTTAGGGTTAGTGTTAGGTTTAGGTTTATGGTACAGGTGATTGTTAGGATTAGGGTTAGGGTTAGCTTTAGGGCTACGGTAGTGGTAAGGGTTAGGGTTAGGGTTGGCTTTAGGGTTACGGTTAGGGTAACGGTACAGGTTAGGGTTACGGTTGGGGTTAGGGTTCGGGTTATGGTATAGAATAGCATTAAGGTTAGGGTTAGGATTAGGGTTAGGCTTACGGTACAGGTTAGGGTTAAGGTTAGCGTTACTGTTAGGGTTAGGGTTAGGGTTACGGTACCGGTTAAGTTTAGGGTTAGGTTTAGGGTGAGGGTTACGGTCCAGGTCATGGTTAGGGTTATGGTTAGGGTTAGGTTTACGGAACAGGTTAGGGTTAGGTTTAGGGGTAGGGTTAGGGTAACGGTACAGGTTAGGGTTAAGGTTAGGGTTACTGTTAGTGTTAGGGTTAGGGTTACGGTACCGGTTAGGTTTAGTTTTATGGTTAAGTTTACGGTTAAGGTACAAGTTAAGGTTACGGTTAGGGTTAGGGTTACGGTATTGGTTAGGCTTAGGGTTAGGTTTAGGGTTAAGGTTACAGTCCAGGTTATGGTTATGGTTAGGGTTAGGGTTACAGAACAGGTTAGGGTTAGGTTTAGGGGTAGGGTTAGTGTTACGGTACAGGTTAGTGTTAAGGTTAGGGTTACTGTTAGTGTTAGGGTTAGGGTTACGGTATCGGTTAGGTTTAGTGTTAGGGTTAGGTTTACGGTTACGGTACAGGTAAGGCTTACGGTTAGGGTAGGGTTAGAGTTACAGTTAGTGTTGAGGACAGTTTTGGGTTAGGGTTACGTCTAGGGTTAGTGTTAGAGTTAGAGTTAGGGTCAGGGTAATGGTACAGGTTAGGTACCATTAGGGGTATGGTTAGAGTACAGGTAAGGGTTAGCGTTAAGGTTAGCGTTAGGGTTAGGTTTATGTTTGTCATAGAGGTTAGATTTTGAGTTAGGGTTAGGGTACAGGTTAGGTTTAGAGTTAGGGTTAGGGTTACGTTACAGGTAAGGGTTAGGGTTAGGGTAGGATTACGGTTACGGTACAGGGTAGGTTTAGGATTATGGTTAGGGTTACTGTACAAGGTTTACGGTTAGGGTAGGGTTATGGTTACGGTTAGGGTTGCGGATAGTTGTGGGTTGGGGTTACGGCTAGGGTTAGTGTTAGAATTAGAGTTAGTGTTAGGTTTATGGTACTGGTTAGGTACAGTTAGGGGTACGCTACAGGTTAGTGTTAGGTTTACAGTACAGGTAAGGGTTAGCATTAGGGTTAGCGTTAGGGTTAGGTTTATGTTTGTCATAGAGGTTAGATTTTGAGTTAGGGTTAGGGTACAGGTTAGGTTTAGAGTTGGGTTAGGGTTAGGGTTAGGGTTAGGTTTAGGGTTCCGTTACAGGTTAGGGTTAGGGTTAGGGTTAGGTTTATGGTTACAGTACAGGGTAGGTTTAGGATTATGGTTAGGGTTATTGTACAAGTTATAATTAGGGTTAGGGTTAGTGTTAGGGTTAGGGTTACAGTACAGGTTAGGTTAAGGTTTAGGGTTAGCGTTAGGGTTAGAGTTATGGTACAGTTTAGGGTTAAGTTTAGGGTTAGGGTTAGGGTTAGGGATAGGGTTACGGTAGTGGTTAGGTTAAGGGTTAGAGTTGGTTTTAGGGTTACGGTTAGGGTAACGGTACAGGTTAGGGTTACGTTTAGGGTTAGGGTTAGGTTACGGTATAGGATAGCATTAAGGTTAAGGTTAGGGTTAAGTTTAGGGTTAAAATACAGGTTAGGGTTAGGGTTAGGGTTACGGTACATGTTAGGGTTAGTTTTAGGTGTAGGGTTAGGGTTAGGCAGAGGGTTACGGTTCAGAGTAGGGTTAGGTTTAGGGTTAGGGTTACGGTATAAGTTAGGTTTAGTGTTAGGGTTAGTGTTAGGGTTAGGGTTAAGGACAGTTTAGGGTTAGGGTTAGGGTTAGGGTTAGGGTTATGGTTAGGGGTAGGATTACCGTACAGGTTATTGTCAGGGTTAGGGTTAGGGTTAGGGTTAAGGTGGGTTGCAGTACAGGTTATGGTTATGGTTAGGGTTAGGGTTACCGTACAGTTTACGGTTAGGGTTAGGGTTAGGGTTGCGGTACAGGTTAGGGTTAGGGTTACGGTTACGGTACAGGTTAGCATTAGGTTTAGGTTTAGGGTTAGGTTTACGGTAAAGTTTAGGGTTAGGGTTAGGTTTAGGTTTACGGTACAGGTTATGGTTAAGCTTAGGTTTAGTGTTAATGTTAGGTTTATGGTACAAGTTATGGCTTCGGTTAGGTTTAGGGTTAGGGTTAGTGTATAGGTTAGCATTAGCGTTAGGGTAAGGGTTATGTTTAGGGTTACGCCACAGGTTAGGTTAGGTTTGGGGTAGTGTTAGGGTTACGGTACAGGTTAGGGTTAAGGTTATGGTTATGGTTAGGGTTAGAGTTAGGGTTAGGGTTACGGAACAGGTTAGGATTAGGTTTAGGGGTAGGGTTAGGTTTACGGTACAGGTTAGGGTTAAGGTTAGGGTTACTGTTTTGGTCAGGGTTAGGTTTAGGGTTACGGTACCGGTTAGGTTTAGGGTTAGGGTTAGGTTTAGGGTTACGGTTCAGGTTAGGATTAGTGTTAGCTTTAGGTTTACGGTACAGATAGGGTTAGGTTTAAGGGTAGGGTAAGGGTTACGGTACGGGTTAGGATTAAGGTTAGGGTTACGGTTAGTGTTAGGGTTAGGGTTACGGTACCGGTTAGGTTTAGGGTTAGGGTTAGTTTTACGGTACATGTAAGGGTTACAGTTAGGGTGAGGTTTACGGTTAGGGTTGGGGTACAGTTGTGTGTTAGTGTTCCGGGTAGGTTTAGTGTTTGTTTTAGATTTATGGTTAGGGTTAGGGTACAAGTTAGGTTTACCGTTAGTGGTATGGTTATGTTACAGGTAAGCGTTAGGGTTACGGTTAGGGTTAGGGTTAGGGTTCCGGTACACGTTAGAATTAGGGTTAGGTTTAGGGTTAGGTTTATGGTAATGGTAGATATTAGGGGTAGGCTTAGGGTTGGGGTTACGGTTAGGGTTACAGTACAGGTTAGGGATACGTTTAGGGTTAGGGTTAGGGCTAGGGTTAGTGTTAGGTTTAGGTTTAGGTTTGCCATAGAGGTTAGGGTTAGGGTTAGGGTACAGGTTAGGTTTAGAGTTAGGGTTAAGGTTAGGATTAGGGTTACGGTTCAGGTAATGGTTAGGTTTAGGGTTAGGGTTACGGTATAGCGTAGGGTTAGGGTTAGAGTTAGGTTTAGGGTTACGGTACAATTTAAGGTAGGGTTAGTGTTAGGGTTAGGCTTATGGTTTGGGTTATCGTTAAGGTTCAGGTTGGGTTAGGGTTAGTGTTAGGGTTAGGATTTCGGTACAGGTTAGGTTTAATGATAGGTTTAGGGTTAGGGTTAGGGTTACGGTACACGTTAGGTTTAGGTTTAGGGTTAGGGTTAGGGTTAGTGCTAGGGTTATTGTACAGTTTAGGTTTAGGGTTAGGGTTAGGGTTAGTTTTACTGTTACGGTACAGGATTGGGTTAGGATTAGTGTTAGTGTTAGGATTAGGGTTATGTTTGCCATTGAGGTTAGATTTTGAGTTTTGGTTAGGGGACAGGTTAGGTTCAGTTAGGGTTAGGGTTGCGGTACAGGTTAGGGTTAGTGTTAGGGTTAGGGTTAGAGTTAGGGTTAGGATTATGGTACAGGCTAGGGTTCGGTTTATTTTTAGCATTAGGTTTAGAGTTACGGTACAGTTTATGGTTAACTTTAAGGTTAGGGTTAGGGTTAGGGTTACGGTCGTGGTTAGGTTTAGGGTTAGGGTTGGGTTTAGGGTTACGGTTAGGGTAACGGTACAGGTTATTGTTACGGTTAGGTTTACGGTTACGTTTATACGATAGCATTAAGGTTAGGGGTAGGGTTAGGTTTAGATTTATGGTACATTTAGGGTTTTGGTTAGGGTTACGGTATAGGTTAGGGTTAGGTTTAGGAGTAGGCTTAGGGTTATGGTACCGGTTAGGTTTAGGGTTAGGTTTAGGGTTAGTGTTAGTGCTAGGGTTATTGTACAGTTTAGGTTTAGGGTTAGGGTTAGGGTTAGTTTTACTGTTACGGTACAGGATTGGGTTAGGATTAGTGTTAGTGTTAGGATTAGGGTTATGTTTGCCATCGAGGTTAGATTTTGAGTTTTGGTTAGGGTACAGGTTAGGGTCAGTTAGGGTTAGGGTTGCGGTACAGGTTAGGGTTAGTGTTAGGGTTAGGGTTAGAGTTAGGGTTAGGATTATGGTACAGGCTAGGGTTCGGTTTATTTTTAGCATTAGGTTTAGAGTTACGGTACAGTTTATGGTTAACTTTAAGGTTAGGGTTAGGGTTAGGGTTACGGTCGTGGTTATGTTTAGGGTTAGGGTTGGGTTTAGGGTTACGGTTAGGGTAACGGTACAGGTTAGTGTTACGGTTAGGTTTACGGTTACGTTTATTGTATACGATAGCATTAAGGTTAGGGGTAGGGTTAGGTTTAGATTTACGGTACATTTAGGGTTTTGGTTAGGGTTACGGTATAGGTTAGGGTTAGGTTTAGGAGTAGGCTTAGGGTTACGGTACCGGTTAGGTTTAGGGTTAGGTTTAGGGTTAAGGTAGCTGTACAGGTTATGGTTATGTTCAGGGTTAGGGTTAGGGTTACGGTAGATTTAGATTTATAGTTAGGGTTAGAGTACAGGCTAGGTTTAGAGTTAGGGTTAGGGTTAGTGTTAGGGTTACGGTACAGGTTAGGGTTAGGGTTAGGTTTTGGGTTAGGGTAAGTGATATGGTACAGGTTAGGGTGAGGTTTATGGTTAGCTTTAGGGTTAGGGTTACGGTACAGTTTAGGGTTAAGTTTAGCGTTAGTGTTAGGGTTAGGGTTACGGTAGTTGTTAGGTTTATGGTTAGGGTTGGGTTTAGGGTTAAGGTTAAGGTAATGGTACAGGATAGGGTTACGGTTAGGGTTAGGGTTAGGGTTACGGTATAGGATAGCATTAAGGTTATGGTTAGTGTTAGTGTTAGGGTTATGGTACAGGTTAGGGTTAAGTTTAGCGTTACTGGTAGGGTTAGGGTTAGGGTTACGATACCCATTAGATTTAGGGTTAGGAATAGGATTAGGTTTACTGTATAGGTAATGGTTAGGTTAGGGTTAGGATTAGGGTTACAGAACAGGTTAGGTTTAGGTTTAGGCGTTGGGTTAGGTTTACGGAATAATTTAGGGTTAAGGTTAGGGTTACTGTTAGGGTTAGGCTCAGGGTTATGGTACCGGTTAGGTTTAGGGTTAGGGTTAGGGTTAGGTTTAGGGTTACGGTACAGGTTAGGGTTAGGGTTAGGGTTATGGTACAGGTTAGGGTTAGGTGAGGGGTAGGGTTAGGGTTACGGTACAGGTTAGGATTAAATTGAGTGTTACTGTTAGGGTACAGTTTAGGGTTAGGGTTGTGGTACCGGTTAGGTTTACCGTTAGCGGTATGGTTACCGTACAGGTAAGGGTTAGGTTATGGTTAGGGTTAGGGTTAGGGTTAGGGTTCCGGTACAGGTTAGAGTTAGGGTTAGGTTTAGGGTTAGGTTTATGGTTACGGTAGATGTTAGGGTTAGGCTTCGGGTTGGGGTTAGGTTTACGGTTAGGGTTACAGTACAGGTTAGGGATACTTTTACGGTTAGGGTTAGGTTTAGGGTTAGTGTTACGGTATAGGTTAGGTTTAGGGTTAGGTTTAGTGTTAGGTTTAGGTTAGGTTTGCCATAGAGTTTAGGGTTAGTGTTGGGGTTAAGGTAAGGGTACATTTATGTTTAGAATTAGGGTTAAGGTTAGGGTTAGGGTTACGGTTCAGGTAACGGTTAGGTTTAGGGTTAGCGTTAAGGTTTAGGGTAGGGTTAGGGTTAGGATTAGGTTAAGGGTAACGTACAATTTAGTGTTAGGGTTAATGCTAGGGATAGGGTTACGGTACAGGGTAGTGTTAGGGTTAGGGTTATGGTTAGTGTTAGGGTTATGGTAAAGGTACAGGTTAGGGTTAGGGTTAGGTTTAGTGTTAGGTTTTCGGTACAGTCAGGTTAAGGTTAGGTTTAGGGTTAGGGTTAGGGTTACGGTACAGGTTAGGTTTAGGTTTAGGGTTAGTGTTAGTGTTAGCGTTATTGAACAGTTTAGGTTTAGGGTTAGTGTTATGGTACCGGTTTGGCTTAGGGTTAGTGTTAGGATTAGGGTTAGGGTTCTGTTTGCCATAGAGGTTAGATTTTGAGTTAGGGTTAGGGTACAGGTTAGGTTTAGAGTTAGCGTTAGAGTTAGGGTTAGGGTTTTGGTACAAGTTAGGGTTAGGGTTAGGGTTAGTGTTAGGGTTACGGTACAGTCTAGGGTTAGGTTTAGGGTTAGCTTTAGCTTTAGGGTTACGGTACAGTTTAGGGTTAAGTTTAAGGTTAGGGTTGGGTTTAGAGTTACGGTTAGGGTAACGGTACAGATTAGTGTTACAGTTAGGGTTATGGTTAGGCTTACGGTATAGGATAGCATTAAGCTTAAGGGTAGGGTTAGGTTTAGATTTACGGTACAGGTTAGGGTTTGGGATAGGGTTAGTGTTACGGTACAAGTTAGGGTTAGGTTTAGGGGTAGGGTTAGGGTTACAGTTCCGGTTAGGTTTAGGGTTAGGGTTAGGGTTAGGTTTAGGTTTAGGGTTATGGTAGTGGTTAGGGTTAGGGTTAGGTCTGGGTTTAGGATTATGGTTAGGGTAAAGGTACAGGTTAGGGTTACGGTTAAGGTTAGGGTTCGGGTTACGGTATAGAATAGCATTAAGGTTAGGGTTAGGGTTAGGGTTAGGGTTAGGGTTACGGTTCCGGGTAGGGTTAGGTTTAGGTTTAGGGTTAGTGTTCGGTACAGGTAAGTTTTATGGTTAGGGTTAGGGTTATGGTAAGGGTTAGTGTTAGGGTTGCTGTACAGGTGTGGTTTAGGGTTACGGGCAGGGTTAGTGTTAGGGTTAGGGTTAGGGTTATGGTACAGTTTAGGGTGAGGGTTAGGGTTAGGGTTACGGTACAGGTTACAGTTAAGGTTAGGGTTAGGGTTAGGTTTAAGGTGAGGGTTACGGTACAGGTTGGGTTTAGGTTTAGGTTTAGGTTTACGGTTAAGGTTAGGGTTAATGTTACAGTACAGGTAAGGTTTAGGGATAGGGTAATGATTATGTTTAGTGTTACGGTACAGGTTAGGTTTAGGGTTAGGGTAAGTGTTACGGTACAGGTAAGGGTTATGGATAGGGGTAGGGTTAGGGTTATGGTACAGGTTATGTTTAGTGTTAGGGTTAGGGTTATGGTTAGGGTTAGGGTTAGTGTTACGGTAGTGGTTAGGGTTTGGGTTAGGGCTGGGTTTAGGATTATGGTTAGGGTAACGGTACAGGTAGGGTTATGGTTAGGGTTAGGGTTAGGGTTCGGGTTACGGTATACAATAGCATTAAGGTTAGGGTTAGGGTTAGGGTTAGGGTTACAGTACAGGTTAGGGTTAAGGTTAGCGTTACTGCCAGGGTTAGGGTTAGGGTTACGGTGCCAGTTAGGTTTAGGGTTAGGTTTAGGGTTAGGGTTACGGTCCAGGTTATGGTTACCGTTAGGGTACGGTTACGGAACAGGTTAGAGTTAGGGTTAGGGGTAGGGTTATGGTTTCGGTAAAGGTTACGGTAAAGTGTAGGTTTAGGGTTAGGGTTAAGGTACAGCTTAGGTTTAGGGTTAGGTTTAGTGTTACGGTACAGGTAACGGTTACGGTTAGGGATGCAGTACAGTTTCGGTTAGGGTTACGGGTAGGCTTAGTGTTATGGTTAGGGTTACGGTTCAGGGTAGGGTTAGGTTTAGTGTTAAGTTTACGGTACAAGTTAGGGTTAGGGTTAGGGTTAGGGTTAAGGTACAGGTTAGGGTTAGGGTTACGGTAAGGGTTAGGGTTAGGTTTAGGGTTAGGTTTAGGGTTATGGTTAGAGGTAGTGTTACCGTACAGGTTAGTGTCAGGTGTAGGGTTAGGGTTAGGGTTAGGGTTGCGGTACAGGTTATGGTTATGGTTAGGGTTAGGGTTACCATACCGTTTAGGGTTAGGGTTAGGGTTAGGGTTGCGGTACAGGTTAGGGTTAGGGTTAGGGTTACAGTTATGGTACAGGTTAGCATTAGGTTTAGGGTTAGGGTTAGGGTTACGGTACAAGTTAGGGTTACAGTAAGGTTTAGGGTTAGGGTTATGGTTAGTGTTAGGATTAGGATTAGGGTTAGTTTTAGGTTTGCCATAGAGGCTAGATTTAGATTTAGGGTTAGGGTACAGGTTAGGTTTAGAGTTAGGGGTAGGGTTATGGTACAGGTTATTGTTAGGGTTAGGATTAGGGTTTCGGTACAGATTAGGGTAAAGGTTAGTTTTAGTGTTAGGGGTAGGATTACGGTACAGCTTAGGCTTAGGGTTAGGGTTCGTGTTACTGTACAGGTAAGGGTTACCGTTAGGGTTAGGGTTACGGTTAGAGTTGCGGTACAGTTGTGGGTTGGGGTTACGGGTAGGGTTAGGGTTAGGGTTAGGTTTAGGGTTATGTTTAGGTGTATGGTTACCGTACAGGTTAGTGTCAGGTTTAGGGTTAGGGTTAGGGTTAGGGTTGCGGTACATGTTATGGTTAGGGTTAGGGTTAGGGTTACCATACCGTTTAGGATTAGGGTTAGGGTTAGTGTTGCGGTACAGGTTAGGTTTGTTAGGGTTACAGTTATGGTACAGGTTAGCATTAGGTTTAGGGTTAGGGTTAGGGTTACGGTACAAGTTATGGTTACGTTTAGGTTTAGGGTTAGGGTTAGTGTATAGGTTAGCAGAAGGTTTAGGGTTAGGGTTAGGTTAGGGTTATGGTACAGGTTAGGGTTTGGGTTAGGGTTAGGGTTATGGTTACAGTACAGGCTATCGTTAGGTTTAGGGTTAGGGTTAGGGTTACGGTACAAGTTATGGTTACGTTTAGGTTTACGGTTAAAATAACATACAGGTTAGGGTTATGGCTATGGTTAGGGTTAGGGTTACGGAACAAGTTAGGGTTACAGTAAGGTTTAGGGTTAGGGTTACGTTATAGGTTAGAGTTAGGGGTAGGGTTAGCTTTAGGGTTACGCTACAGGTTACGGTTAGGGTTAGGGTTCAGGGTAGTTTTATGGTACAGATTAGGGTTAAGGTTAGAGTTATGGTTACGATACAAGTTAGGGTTAGGTTTAGGGTTAGGATTAGGGTTACAGTACAGGTTAGGTTTAGGGTTAGTGGTAGGTTTACGGTACAGTTTAGGGTTAGGGTTAGGGTCAGGCATACGGTAGAATTTAGGGTTACGGTTAGGTTTATTGTTAGGTTTACGGTATAGGTTAGGGTTAGGGATAGGGTTAGGTTTAGGGTTATGGTACAGGTTTGGATTAGGGTTAGGTTTACTGTAAGGTTAGGGTTAGGGTTAGGGTTAGGGTTAGGGTTAGTGTTAGGATTAGGATTAGAGTTAGGTTTAGGTTTGCCATAGAGGCTAGATTTAGATTTAGGATTAGGGTACAGGTTAGGTTTAGATTTAGGGGTAGGGTTATGGTACAGGTTATTGTTAGGGTTAGGGTTAGGGTTTCGGTACAGATTAGGGTAATGGTTAGGTTTAGTGTTAGGGGTAGGATTACGGTACAGCTTAGGTTTATGGTTAGGGTTAGTGTTACTGTAAAGGTAAGGGTTACCGTTAGGGTTAGGGTTACGGTTAGAGTTGCGGTACAGTTGTGGGTTAGGGTTACGGGTAGGGTTAGGGTTAGGGTTAGGGTTACGGTTCAGGGTAGGGTTATGTTTAGGGTTAGGGTTAGTGTTGCGGTACAGGTAAATTTTATGGTTAGTGTTAGCGTTAGGGTAAGGGTTAGGGTTAGGGTTGCCGTACAGGTGTGGTTTAGGGTTACGGGTAGGGTTAGTCTTAGGTTTAGGGTTAGGGTTACGGTACAGGTTACGGTTAAGGTTAGGGTTAGGGTTAGATTTAAGGTGAGGGTTACGGTACAGGTTGCATTTAGGTTTAGGTTTAGGGTTCGGGTTAGGGTTAGGGTTAAAGTTACAGTAAAGGTAAGGATTAGGGATAGGGTAAGGGTTATGTTTAGTGTTACGGTACAGGTTAGGTTTAGGGTTAGGGTAAGTGTTACGGTTCAGGTAAGGGTTACGGATAGGGTTAGGGTTAGGGTTACGGTTAGGGTTGTGGTACAATTGTGGGGTAGGGTTATGGTTAGGGTTAGTGTTAGGGTTAGGGTTAGGGTTATGGTACAGGTTAGGTTTATGGTTAGGGTTATGGTAACGGTACAGGTAAGTGTTACGGTTAGGGTTAGCATAAGGGTTAGGGTTAGGGTTAAGGTTAGGGTTAGGGTTAGGGTTACGGTACAGGTTAGAGTTAGGGTTAGGATTAGAGTTATGGTTACGGTAGTGGTTAGGGATAGGCTTAAGGTTGGGGTCAGGGTTATGGTTAGGGATACGGTACAGGTGAGGGATACGTTTACGGGTATGGTTAGAGTTAGGGTTAGGGTTCAGGTAAGGTTTAGGGTAAGATTTTGGGTTAGGGTTAGGGTTAGTGTTACGGAACATGTTAGGGTTAGAGTTAGTGTTATAGTTTGGGTTAGGTTTGCCATAGAGTTTAGGGTTAGGGTTATGGTTAGGGTACAGGTTAGGTTTAGAGTTAGGGTTAAGATTAGGGTTAAGGTTACGGTTCAGGGAACGGTTAGGTTTAGGGTTAGGGTTACTGTACAGTGTAGGGTTAGGGTTACGGTTAGGTTTAGCGCTAGGGTACAATTAGGCCTAGAGTTAGTGTTAGTGTTAGGGTTATGGTACAGGTTAGTGTTAGGGTTAGGGTTACCGTTAGGTTTAGGGTTAGGGTTAGGGTTACGGTACAGGTTAGGGTTATGGTTATGTTTAGGGTTAGTGTTAGGGTTAAGGTACAGGTTATGTATAGGGTTAGGTTTAGTGTTACGATACAGGTAAGGATTATGGTTAGGGTAGGGTTACGGTTAGGGTTACTGTTATGGTTGCGGTACAGTTGTTGTTTAGGCTTACAGGTAGGGTTGTGTTTAGGATAAGTGTTACTGTTCAGGTTAAGGTTAGGTTTATGGTTATGGTTATGGTACGGGTTAGGGTGAGGGTGAGGGTTAGAGTTAGGTTTAGGGTTATGGTTAGGGTTACCGTACAGGTTAGTGTCAGGTTTAGGGTTAGGGTTAGAGTTAGGGTTGCGGTACAGGTTAGGGTTAGGGTTACGGTTATTGTTACCGTACAGGTTAGGGATAGATTTAGGGTTAGGGTTACTGTACATTTTAGGTTTAGGGTTCGGGTTAGGGTTAGAGTTGATGTACAGGTTAAGGTTCGAGTTAGGTTTAGGGTTTCGATACAGCTTAGCATTAGATTTAGGGTTAGGGTTAGGGTTACGGTACAGGTTAGGGTTAGTGTTTTGGTCAGGGTAAGTGTAAGGGTTACGGTACATGTTATGGTTAGGTTTAGGGTTGGGTTAGGGTTACGGTACAGGTCAGGTTTAGGGTTGGGTTAGGGTTACGGTACAGGTTAGGGTTAAGGTTAGGTTTAGGGTTAGGGTTAGAGTTATGGTACAAGTTATGGATATCGTTAGGTTTAGGGTTAGGGTTTCGGGATAGGTTAACATTAGGGTTAGGGTTAGGTTTAGGGTTATGGTACAGGTTAGGTAACGGTTAGGGTTAGGTTTAGGGTTAGGATTATGGTACAAGTGAGGTTTAGGGTTAGTGTTAGGGTTAGTGTTACCATACACGTTACATTTAGGGTTAGGGTTAGGGTTAGGGTTAGGTTTAGGGTTACGGTACAGGATAGGGTTAAGTTTAGGATTAGTGTCAGGGTAAGGGTTACAGTACAGGTTAGGTTTAGGGTTAAGTTTAGGGTTACGGTACAGGTTAGTTTTAGGGTTAGGTTTAGTGTTACGGTACAGGTAAGGGTTACGGTTAGGGTAGAGTTACGGTTAGGGTTACGGTTAGGGTTGCGGTACATTTGTGGTTTAGGGTTATGGGTAGGATTGGGGTAGGGTAAGGTTTACAGTTCAGGGTAAGGTTACGTTTAGGGTTATGGTTATGGTACGGATTAGGGTTAGGGTTAGGTTAAGGGTTAGGGTTACCATAGAGATTAGTGTCAGGGTTAGGGTTAGTGTAAGGGTTAGGGTAAGGGTTGCGATACAGGTTAGGCTTAGAGTTAGGGTTACGGTTACAGTACAGGTTAGGGTTAGGTAAGGGTTAGGGTTATCGTACGGGTTAGTTTAGGGTTAGGGTTACGGTTAGGGTTGAGGTACAGGTTAGGGTTAGTGTTAGGGTTAGGGTTAGGCTTAGGGTTAGGGTTACGGTACCGCTCACGTTTAGGGTTAGAGTTAGGGTTAGGGTTACCATACAGGTTAGATTTAGGGTTAGGGTTAGGGTTAGGGTTATGGTTAGGCTTCCGGTTAGGTTAGGTTAGGTTTAGGGTTAGGGTTAGTGTTAAGGTTACCGTACAGGTTAGGTTTAGGGTTAGGTTTAGTGTTTCGGTACAGGTAAGGGTTACGATTAGGGTAGGGTTACGGTTAGGGTTACGGTTAGGGTTGCGGTACATTGTGATTTATGGTTACAGGTAGGGTTGGGGTTAGGGTAAGGGTTAAAGTTCAGGGTAAGGTTAGGTTTAGGGTTATGGTTATGGTACGGTTTAGGGTTAGGGTTAGGTTTCGCTTTAGGGTTAGGGTTACCGTACAGATTAGTGTCAGGGTTAGGGTTAGGGTTAGGGTTGCGGTACAGGTTAGGGTGGGTTAGGTTTAGGGTTACCATACAGTTCAGGGTTAGGTTTATTGTTTGGGTTACCGTACAGGTTAGGTTTTGGGTTAGGGTTAGGGTTAGGGTTTCGGTACAGTTTAGGGTTAGGGTTAGGGTTAGGTTTAGTGTTACAGTACAGGTTAGGTTTAGGGTTAGGGATAGGGTTAGGGTTAGGGTTACGGTACTTGTTAGGTTTAGGGTTAGGTTTAGTGTTACGGTACAGGTAAGTGTTACAGTTTGGTTTAGGGTTAGGTTTAGGGTTGCCGTACAGTTGTGGTTTAGGATTAACCTGAAGGGTTAGGGTTAGTTTTAGGGTTACGGACAGGTTAGGGTGAGGGTAAGGATTAGGGTTATGGTACTGTTTAGGGTTATGGTTAGGGTTAGGGTTAGGATTAGGTTTAGTGTGAGGGTTACGGTACAGGTTGGGGTTACGTTTAGGGTTATGGTTAGGGTTATTGTACAGTTTAGGTTAGGGTTAGGGTTAGGGTTAGGGATAGGGTTAGGGTTAGGGTTAGTGTTAGGATAGAGGTTAGGATTAGGGTTAGTGTTAGGATTTGGATTACGGTTATGTTTGCCATAGAGGTTAGATTTAGAGTTAGGGATAGGGTACATGTTAGTTTTATGGTAAATGTTAGGGTTAGGTTTAGGGTTAGGGTTAGGGTACAGGTTAGTTTTACGGTAAAGTTTAGGGTTAGGTTTAGGTTTAGTTTTAGGGTTAGGTTTACTGTACAGGGTAGGTTTAGGATTATGTTTTTGTTACGATACACGATAGGGTTAGGAATAGGGTTAGAGTTAGGGTTAGGGTTACGGTACAGGTTAGTGTTACGTTTAGGGTTAGCGTTAGGTTTAGGTTCTGTACAGTATAGGGTTAAGTTTACGGTTAGGGTTAGGTTTAGGGTTAGGGTTACGGTAGTGGTTATCGGTAGGTTTAGGGTTGGATTTAGGGTTACGGTTAGGGTAACGGTACAGGTTAGGGTTAGGATTAGTGTTAGGGTTATTTTATAGGATAGCATTAAGATTAGGGTTAGGTTTGCGGTTAGGGTTACAGTACAGGTTAGGGTTAGGTTTAGTGGTAGGGTTAGGGTTACGGTACAGGTTAGGGTTAGGTTAGGGTTACTGATAGGGTTAGGGTTACGTTACCGGTTATGTTTAGGGTTAGGGTTAGGTTTAGGGTTACGGTACAGGTTAGGTTTAGGGTTAGGGTTAGGGTTAGGTTAGGGTTATGGTAGAGTTTAGGGTTCGGTTTAGGGGTAGGGTTAGGGTTACGGTACAGGTTAGGGTTAAGGTTAGGGTTACTGTTAGGGTTAGGGTTAGGGATATGGCAGAGTGTAGGGTTAGGTTTATGGTTAGTTTTAGGGTTACGGTACAATTAGGGTTAGGGTTAGGGTTAGGGTTACGGTACAGGTTAGTGTTAGTGTTAGGGTTAGGTTTAGGGTTAGGGCTAAGGTAAGGGTTAGGTTTGCCATAGAGTTTAGGGTTAGGGATAGGGTTAGGGTACAGGTTAGGTTCATAGTTAGGGTTAGGGTTAGGGTTACGGTACAGGTTAGGGTTACGGTTACGGTTAGGATTTGGGTTATGGTTAGGGTTAGGGTTAAGGTTAGGTTTAGGGTAAGTTTTAGGTTTATGGTTAGGGTTAGTGTTACGGTACAGGTTAGGGTTAGGGTTAGTGTTAGGGTTAGGGTTAGGTTTGCCCTAGTGGTTAGGGTTAGTGTTAGGGTTAGGGGACAGGTTAGGTTTAGATTTAGGGTTAAGGTGAGGGTTAGGGTTATTGTACAGGTTAGGGTTAGTGTGAGGGTAGAGTTACGGCACTGGGTAGTTTTAGGGTTAGGGTTAGGGTACAGTTTAGGGTTCGAGTTAGAGTTAAGGTACAGTTTATGTTTAGGGTTAGGGTCAGTGTTACGGTACAGGAATGGGTTACGTTTAGGGTTAGAGTTAGGGTTAGGATTAGGGTTGCCGTACAGGTGTGGGTTGTTGTTACAGGTAGGGTTAGGGTTAGGATTACGGTACAGGTTATGGTGAGGTTTAGAGTTAGGTTTACGGTACAGCTTAGGGTTAGGTTTAGGGTTACGGTACAGGTTAGGTTTAGAGTTAGGGTTAGGGTTTCGTTACAGTTTAGGGTTAGGGTTAGGTCTAGGTTTAGGGTTGCAGTACAGGTTAGGTTTCGGGTTAGTGTTATGGTACAGGTTAGGTGTAGGATTAGTGTTAGGATTAGGATTAGGGTTATGTTTGCCAAAGAGGTTAGATATAGAGTTAGGGTTAGGGTACAGGTTAGGTTTAGAGTTAGGGTTAAGTTTAGGGTTAGTGTTACAGTACAGGTTAGGTTTAGGGTTAGGGTTACCGTACAGGGTAGTGTTAGGATTATGCTTAGGGTTACGGTACAAGTTAGGGTTAGGTTTAGGGTTAGTGTTTGGTTAGGGTTATGGTACATGTTAGGGTGAAGTTTACGGTTAGCTTTAGGGTTAGGTTTACAGTACAGTTGAGGGTTAAGTTTAGGGTTAGGGTTAGGGTTAGGTTTACGGTAGTGGTTAGGGTTAGAGTAAGGGTTGGGTTTAGGGTTACAGTTAGGGTAATGGTACAGGATAGCGTTACGGTTAGGGTTATGGTTAGGGTTTGGGTTACAGTACAGGTTAGGCTTAGTTTTAGGGGTAGGGTTATGGTTATGGTACAGGTTATGGTTAAGGTTAGGGTTACTGTTAGGGTTAGGGTTACGGTAGAGGCTATGGTTAGGTTTAGGGTTAGCGTTAGAGTTAGGGTGACGGTACAGTTTAGGGTTAAGTTTAGGGTTAGGGTTAGGGTTAAAGTTATGGAAGTGGTTAGGGTTACGGTTAGGGTTGGGTTTAGGGTTACGGTTAGGGTAATGGTACCGGTTAGGGTTACGGTTAGGGTTAGGGATAAGCGTACTGTATAGGATAGCATTAAGTTTAGGGGTAGGGTTAGGTTTAGGTTTACGATACAGGTTAGGGTTAGGGTTAGGGTTACTGTTAGTGTTAGGGTTAGGGTTACGGTACCGGATAGTTTTACTGTTAGGGTTAGGGTTAGGTTTACAGTACATGTTATGGTTAGGGTTAGGGTTAGGGTTACGGTTCGGTTAGGGTTACGTTTAGGGGTAGGGGTAGGGTTACGGTACAGGTTAGGAATAAGTTAGGCTTACCTTTAGGGTTATGGTTAGGGTACGGTACCAGTTAGGTTTAAGTTTAGGGTTAGGTTTAGGGTTACGGTACCAGTTAGGGTTAGGGTTAGGGTTAGGGTTAGGGTTACGGTACTGGTTAGGGTTAGATTCAGGGGTGGGGTTAGAGTTATGGTACAGTTTAGTGTTAAGTTTAGGATTAGGGTTATGTTTAGGGTTACTGAAGTTGTTAGGGTTAGGGTTAGGGTTGGGTTTAGGGTTACATTAGGGGGATGGTACAGGTAGGGGTTACGGTTAGGGTTAGGGTTTTGTTTATGGTATAGGATAGCATTAAGGTTAGGGTTAGAGTTAGGGATGGGTTACGGTACAGGTTAGAGTTAAGGTTAGAGTTACTGGTAGAGTTAGGTTTAGGGTTACGGTACTGGATAGGTTTAGGGTTAGGGTTAGGATTAGGGTTATGGTACAGGTTATGGTTAGGGTTAGGTTTAGGTTTACGGTAGAGGTTAGGGTTAGAGTTAGGGTTGGGTTTAGGAATATTGTTAGGGTACCGTAAAGTTTAGGGTTACGGTTAGGGTTAGGGTTAGGCTTACGGTATAGGATACATTAAGGTTAGGGGTAGGGTTAGTTTTAAGGTTACTGGGCAGGTTAGGGTTAGGTTTATGGTACAGGTTAGGGTTAGGTTTACGGGTAGGGTTAGGGTTACAGTACAGGTTAGGGTTAAGGTTAGGGTTACTGTTAGGGTTAGGGTTACGGTACCGTTTATGTTTACGGGTAGGGTTAGGGTTACAGTACAGGTCATGGTTAGGGTTATGATTAGGGTTAAGGTTAGGGTTAGGGTTAGGTTTAGGTGTAAGGTTAGGGTTACGGTACATGTTAGGGTTACTGTTAGGGTTAGGTTTAGGGTTATGGTACTGGTTAGGTTTATTGTTAGGGTTAGGGTTACGGTACAGGTGATGGTTAGGTTTAGGGTTAGGGTTAGGGTTATGGCACAGGTTAGGGTTAGGGTTAGTTTAAGGGTTACCGTTGAGGTTAGGGATAAGTTTAGGTTTAGGGTTAGGGTTAGGGTTATGATACAAGTTACGGTTACGGTTAGGTTTAGGGTTAGGGTTACGGTATAGGATAGCATTAGGTTTTATTGTTAGGGTTTGGGTTAGGGTTACGGTACAGGTTAGGGTTAGGTTATGGTTTAGGGTTAGGGTTACGGTACAGGTTAGGGTTAGTTTTAGGGTTAGGCTTAGTGTTATGGTACAGGTTAGGTTTAGGGTTAGGGTTACCATACAGTTTAGTTTTAGGGTTATGGTTAGGGTTAGGCATAGGGCATGGTACCGGTTATGGTTAGGCTTAGAGTTAGGGTTAGGTTTACGGTACAGGTTAGGGTTTGGGCTAGGATTACGGTACAGGTTAGGGTTAGGGTGGTTAGGGATAGGGTTACAGAACAAGTTAGGGTTTCTGTTAGGTTTAGGTTTAGGGTTACGGTATATGTTAGCGTTAGGGTTAGTGTTAGGGTTAGGTTTAGAGTTACGGTGCAGCTTAGGGTAGGGGTAGGGTTAGGGTTAGCGTTAGGGTTACGGTACAGGGTAGGGTTAGGGTAAGGGTTAGCGTTCGGGTTAGCGTTAGGGTTACGATACAAGTTAGGGTTAGGTTTAGTGTTAGGGTTAGGGTTACGGCACAGGTTAGGCTTAGGGTTAGGGTTAGGTTTTCGGTTTAGGTTAGGGTTAGTGTTAGGGTTACGGTACAGGTTAGGGTTAGGGTTATGTTTAGGTTTGGAATTAAGGTACAGGTTAGGTTTATTGTTAGGGTTGGTGTTATGGTACAGGTAAGGGTTACGGTTAGGGTTAGAGTTAGGGTTATGATTAGGGTTGCCATACAGCTGTGGGTTAGGTTTACGGGTTAGGGTTATGGTTAAGGTTATGGTAGAGGTTAGGATTAGGTTTAGGGGTTAGGGTTATGGTTAAGATTACGGTAGAGGTTAGGATTAGGTTTAGGGGTAGGGTTAGGGTTATGGTACGGGTTTGGGCTAGGGTTAGGGTTACAGTACATGCTGGGTTAGGATTAGGTTTTCGGTAGAGTTTATGGTTACAGTTAGGGTTAGTTTTAGGATTATGGTACAGGTTAGGGTTAGGGTTAGTGTTACAGTACAGTAAGTTTTATGGTTTTGGTTAGGGTTAGTGTTAGGGTTATGGTTAGGGTTGCCGTACAGGTCTGGTTAGGGTTACAGGTAGGTTTAGGGTTAGGGTTAGCGTTACAGTACAGGTTAGGGTGAGGGTAAGTGTTATGGTTACGGTACAGGTTAGGGTTAGGTTTAGTATTAGGTTTAGGGTTAGGTTTAGGTTTAGGGTGAGGATAACGGTACAGGTTGGGTTGAGGTTTAGGGTTAGGGTTAGGGATACGGTTAGGGTTAGGGTTAGGTTTAGGTTTACGGTACAGGTTAGGGTTAGGGTTAGGTTTACGGTACAGGGTAGGGTTAGGATTATGCTTAGGGTTACGGTACAAGTTAGGGTTAGGGTTATGGTACAGGTTAGGGTGAGGTTTAGGGTTAGCTTTAGGGTTAGGTTACGGTACAGTTGAGGGTTAAGTGTAGGGTTAGGGTTAGTTTTAGGGTCACCGTAGTGGTTAGGGTTAGGGTTAGGGTTGGATTTAGGGTTACAGTTAGGGTAACGGTAGAGGATAGTGTTACGGTTAGGGTTAGGGTTAGGGTTACGGTATAGTATAGCATTAAGTTTAGGGTTAGGGTTACGGTACATGTTAGGGTAAAGGTTAGCGTTACTGTTAGGGATAGGTTTAGAGTTACGGTACCGGTTAGGTTTAGGGTTACGGGTTTGGGTTAGGTTTACCATAGAGGTTATGGTTAGGATTAGGGTTAGGGTTAGGGTCGGAAAAGGTTAGGGTTAGGTTTAGGGGTAGGGGTAGGTTTACGGTACAGGTTAGGGTTAAGGTTAGGGTTACTGATAGGACTAGGGTTAGTGTTAAGGTACCGGTTAGGTTTAGGGTTAGTGTTAGGTTTAGTGTTACGGTACAGGTTAGGGTTAGGTTTAGGGTTAGGGTTAGGTTTAGGGTTTCGGTAGTGGTTAGGTTTAGGGTTATGGTTGGGTTTAGGTTTACTGTTAGGGTAACGGTAAAGGTTAGGTTTACTGTTAGGGTTAGGGGATCCCTCGGTGGCGCAGCGGTTTGGCGCCTGCCTTTGGCCCAGGGCGTGATCATGGAGACCCGGGATGAATCCCACTTCGGGCTCCCGGTGCTTGGAGCCTGCTTCTCCCTTTGCCTGTGTCTCTGCCTCTCTCTCTCTCTCTCTCTCTCTCTCTCTCTCTCTCTCTCTGACTATCATAAATAAAATTAAAAAAAATAAAAAAAATTACTGTTAGGGTTAGAGTTCGGGTTACGGTATAGGATGCATTAAGTTTAGGTGTATGGTTAGTTTTAGGGTTATGGTACAGGTTAAGGTTAGGTTTACGGTACAGGTTAGGGTTAGGTTTAGGGGTAGGGTTAGTGTTATGGTACAGGTTAGGGATAAGGTTAGGGTTACTGTTAGGGTTAGGGTTACGGTAGAGGATATGGTTAGGTTTAGGTTTAGCGTTAGGTTTAGGGTTACGGTAGAGTTTAGGGTTAGGGTTAGGGTTAAAGTTATGGTAGTGGTTAGGGTTATGGCTAGGGTTAAGTTTAGGGTTACGGTTAGGGTAACGGTACTGGTTAGGGTTACGGTTATGGTTAGGGTTAAGCTTACAGTATAGAATAGCGTTAAGGTTAGGGGTAGGGTTAGGTTTAGGTTACGGTACAGGTTAGGGTTAGGGTTAGGTTTACGGTACAGGTTAGGGTTAGGTTTATGAGTAGGGTTAGGGTTACGGTACAGTTTAGGGTTAAGGTTAGGGGTACTGTTAGTGTTACGGTTAGGGTTACGGTACCGGATAGTTTTACTGTTAGGGTTAGTGTTAGGTTTACCGTACAGATTATGGTTATGGTTAGGGTTAGGGTTAGGGTTACGAATAGTTTAGGGTTAGGTTTAGGGGTAGGGTTAGGGTTACGGTACCAGTTAGGTTTAATGTTAGGGTTACCTTTAGGTTTAGGGTTAGGGTTACGGTACCAGTGAGGTTTAAGTTTAGGGTTAGGTTTAGGGTTATGGTACCGGTTAGGGTTAGGGTTAGGGTTACGGTACAAGTTCGGGTTAGGTTTAGGGGTAGGGTTAGAGTTACGGTACAGTTTAGGGTTAAGTTTAGGGTTAGGTTTATGGATAGGGTTACGGTAGTTCCTAGGGTTAGGGTTAGGGTTGGGTTTCGGGTTACGTTTAGGGGGACTGTACAGGTTAGGGTTACGGTTAGGGTTAGGGTTTGGGTTACGGTATACGATAGCATTAAGGTTAGGGTTAGGGTTAGGGATGAGTTACGGTGCAGGTTAGGGTTAAGGTTAGAGTTACTGGTAGGGTTAGGGTTAGGGTTAGGATTAGAGTTACGGTACAGGTGATGGTAAGGGTTAGGTATAGGGTTACAGTAGAGTTTAGGGTTAGGGTTAGGGTTGGGTTTAGAAATATGGTTAGGGTAACGGTACAGGTTAGGGTTACGGTTAGGGTTAGGGTTAGGCTTACGGTATAGGATAGCATTAAGCTAAGGTTTAGGGTTAGTTTTAGGGTTACTGTACAGGTTAGTGTTAGGGTTATGGTACAGGTTATGGTTAGGGTTATTGTTAGGGTTATGGTACAGGTTAGGGTTAGGTTTATGTGTAGGGTTAGGGTTACGGTACAGGTTAGGGTTAAGGTTAGGTTTACGGTGAGGGTTAGGTTTAGGGTTACGGTACGGGTTAGGTTTATTGTTAGGGTTAGGGTTAGGGTTACGGTAAAGGTGATGGTTAGGTTTAGGGTTAGAGTTAGGGTTACGGCACAGGTTAGGGTTAGGGTTAGTTTTAGGGTTACGGTTGAGTTTAGGGATAAGTTTAGGTTTAGCGTTAGAGTTAGGGTTACGATATAAGTTAGGGTTAGGGTTAGGTTTAGGGTTACAGTATAGGATAGCATTACGTTTAGGCTTAGGGTTTGGGTTAGTGTTACGGTACCGGTTAGGGTTAGGGTTAGAGTTACGGTACTGGATAGCATTAAGTTTAGGTTTAGGGTTAGGTTAGGGTTACGGTACAGGTTAGGGTTAAGGTCAGCGTTACTGTTAGGGTTAGGGTACCGGTTAGGTTTAGGGTTAGGGTTTGGGTTAGGGTTACCGTACAGGTTATGGTTAGGGTTAGGGTTAGGGTTAGGGTTAGGGTTATGGAACAGGTTAGGGTTAGGTTTAGGGGTAGGGTTAGGTTTACGGTACAGGTTAGGGTTAAGTTTAGGGTTAGGGTTAGGGTTAGGGTTACAGTAGTGCTTAGGGTTAGGGTTAGGGTTGGGTTAGGTTTATGATACAGTTTAGGGTAAGGTTAGGGTTAGGATTAGGGTTACGGTACAGGTTAGGGTTAGGTTTACTGGTAGGGTTAGGTTTATGGTACAGGTTAGGATAAGGTTAGGGTAGGATTAGGGTTACAGTACAGGTTAGGGTTAAGTTTAGGGTAGGGTTAGGGTTAGAGTTACGGTACCGGTTAGGTTTAGGGTTAGGGTTTGGGTTAGGGTTACAATACAGTTTAGGGTTAGGGTTATGGTGAGGGTTAGGTTTAGGGTTATGGTGCAGGTTATGGTTAGGTTTAGAGTTAGGGTTAGGTTTACGGTACAGGTTTGGGTTAGGGCTAGGATTACGGTACAGGTTAGGGTTAGGGTTAACTTAGGGATAGGGTTACAGAAAAAGTAAGGGTTTCGGTTAGGTTTAGGGTTGGGGTTACGGTATATGTTAGCGTTAGGGTTAGTGTTAGGGTTAGGTTTACGGTACAGGTTAGGGTTAGGGTTAGGTTTTTGGTTCAGGTTAGGGTCAGGGTTAGGGTTACGGTACTGGTTACGTTTAGGGTTAGGGTTAGTGTTACAGTACAGGTAAGTTTTACGTTTATGGTTAGTGTTAGCATTAGGGTTAGGGTGAGGGTTGCCGTACAGGTGTGGTTTAGGGTTACGGATAGGTTTAGGGTTAGGGTTAGGGTTAGGGTTACAGTACAGGTTAGGGTGAGGGTAAGAGTTAGGGTTACGGTACAGGTTAGGGTTAGGTTTAGTATTAGGATTAGGGTTAGTGTTAAGTTTAGGGTGAGGGTTATGGTACAGGTTGGGTTTAGGTTTACGGTTAGGGTTAGGGTTAGGGTTAGTTAGTTACGGTACATGTTGGGGTTAGTGTTAGTGTTAGGATTAGGGTTAGGTTTAGGTTTGCCATAGAGGTTAGATTTAGATTTAGAGTTAGGGTACAGGTCAATTTAGAGTTAGGGCTAGGTTTATGGTACAGGTTTTGGTTAGGGTTAGGGTTAGGGTTTCTGTACAGGTTAGGGTAAAGTTTAGGTTTAGGTTTAGGGTTAGGATTATGGTACAGCTTAGGTTTAGGGTTAGGGTTAGTGTTACTGTACAGGTAAGGGTTACGTTTAGGGTTTGGGTTACAGTTAGAGTTGTGGTACAGTTGTGGGTTAGGGTTATGGGTAGGGTCAGGGTTAGGATTAGGGTTACGGTTCAGGGTAGGATTAGGTTTAGGGTTAGGGTTAGTTACGGTACAGGTAAGTTTTATGGTTAGGGTTAGGGTTAGGGTTGCCATACAGGTGTGGTTTAGGGTTACAGGTAGGGTTAGTGTTAGGGTTAGGTTTAGGGTTATGATACAGGTTAGGGTGAGGGTAAGGGTTAGGGTTACGGTACACGTTAGTGTTAAGGTTAGGGTTAGGCTTAGGTTTACGGTGAGGGTTACGGTACAGGTTGGGTTTAGTTTTAGGGTTAGGGTTAGGTTTAGTGTTATGGTACATGTTGGGGTTAGGGTTAGTGTTAGGGTAAGGGTTAGGTTTAGATTTGCCATAGAGGTTAGATTTAGAGTTAGGGATACGGTTACAGGTTACGGTTAGGGTTAGGGTTAGGGTTTCGGTTCTGGTTATGGTAAAGGTTAGGTTTAGGGTTGGGGTTACAGTACAGCTTAGGTTTAGGGTTAGGGTTAGTGTTACGGTACAGGTAAGGGTTACGGTTAGGGTTACGGTTACAGTTAGGGTTGCGGTATAGTTGTGGGTTAGGATTACGGGTAAGGTTAGTGTTAGGGATAGGGTTACGGGTCAGGGTAGGGATGGTTTAGTGTTAGGGTTACGGTACAAGTTAGGGTTAGGGTTAGGGTTAGTGTTAGGGTTAGGATTACAGTACAGGTAAGGTTTAGGGTTATGGTTAGGGTTAGGTTTAGGGTTCGTGTTACGGTACAGGTTACGGTTAGGGTTAAGGTTAGGGTTTGGTTTGCCATAGAGGTTTGGGTTAGGGTTAGGGTACAGATTAGATTTATACTTAGTCTTAGGGTTAGGGTTCACTTTACGGTACAGGTTAGGGTTACGGTTAGGGTTAGGGTTAAGGTTGGGTTAGGGTTAGGTTTAGGGTTATGGTGAGGGTTAGGTTTAGAGTTAGGGTTAGGGTTAGGGTTGGGTTAGGTTTAGGGTTAGGTTTAGGGTTATGGTACAGGTTAGGGTTAGTGTTATGGTTAGGGTTACGGTACAGGGTAGGGTTAGGGTACAGGTTAGGGTTAGGGTTAGGTTTAGAGTTAGAGTTAGAGTTACGGTACAGGTTATGTTTAGGTTTATGGTTATTGTTACGGTACAGGTAAGGGTTACGGTTAGGTTTAGAGTTAGGGTTAGGTTTATGGTTGCCCTATAGGAGTGGGTTTTTTGTTACAGGTAGGGTTAGGGTTAGGGTTAGGGTACAGGTTAGGTTTAGGGTTAGTTTAGGTTTAAGGTTACGGTACTGTTTAGGTTAGGGTAGGGTTAGTGTTACGGTACAGGTAAGTGTTACAGTTAGGGTTAGGGTTAGGTTTAGGGGTAGGGTTAGGGTTACGCTACAGCTTAGGGTTAAGTTTAGGGTTAGGGTTAGGGTTACGGTACAGGTTGGGTTAGTGTTCAGGTTAGGGTTAGGGTAACCATACAGGTTAAAGTTAGGGTTATGGTTAGGAATAAGGTTAAGTTTAGGGTCAGATTTAGGTTTGGGTTAGATTTAGTGTTACGGTACAGGTTAGGTTTAGGGTTAGTTTTAGGGTTAGGGTTAGGTTTAACATAGAGGTTAGGGTTAGGTTAAGGTTTAGGGTACAGGTTAGGTTTAGAGTTAAGGTTAAGGTGAGGGTTAGGGTTACGGTACAGGTTAGGGTTAGGGTTAGTGTTACGGTACAGGTTAGGGTGAGGTTTAGGGTTAGGGTTAGTGTTAGTTTTGCCATAGAGGTTAGGGTTATGGTTAGGGTACAGTTTAGGTTTATAGTTAGGGTTAGGGTTAGGATCAGGGTTACGGTACAGGTTAGTGTTATGGTTAGGGTTAGGTTTAGGATTAGGGTTAGGGTTAAGGTGAATTTTAGGGTAAGATTTAGGTTTAGGGTTAGTTTTAGTGTTACGGTACAGGTTAAGTTTAGGATTAGTGTTAGGGTTAGGGTTAGGTTGCCATAGAGGTTAGGGTTAGGGTTAAGGTTAGGTTTAGGGTACAGGTTAGGTTTAGAGTTAGGGTTAAGGTGAGGGTTAGGGTTACCGTACAGGTTAGGATTAGGGTTAGGGTTAGAGTTACGGTACAGGGTAGGTTAGTGTTCGGGTTAGTGTTAGGGTACAGGTTAGGGTTAGTGTTAGGGTTAAGGTTAAGTTTAGGGTAAGATTTAGGGTTAGGGTTAGGGTACAGGATAGGTTTAGGGTTAGGGTTACGGTACAGGTAAGGTTACGGTTAGGGTTAGAGTTAGGGTTAGGGTTAGGGTTGCAGTACAGGTGTGGGTTATGGTTACGGGTCGGGTTAGGTTTAGGGTTACGTTTACGGTACAGTTTAGGTGAGGGTTAGGGTAGGGTTATGGTACAGCTTAGAGAAGGTTTAGGGTTAGGGTTAGTGATACGGTACACGTTAGGTTTAGGGTTAGGTTTAGGGTTTCGGTACAGTTTAGGGTTAGGATTAGGGTTAGGTTTAGGGTTACGGGACAGGTTAGGTTTAGGGTTAGTGTTAGGGTTACGGTACTGGTTAGGTTTAGGGTTAGGGTTAGTATTACGGTACAGGTAAGTGTTACGGTTATGGTTATGGTTAGGGTTTGTGTTTGGGATCCCGTACAGTTGTGGTTTAGTGTTACGGGTAGGGTTAGGGTTAGGGTTAGGGTTACATTACAGGTTAGGGTGAGGGTAATGATTATGGTTATGGTACTCGTTAGGGTTAGGGTTAGGTTTAGTGTTATGTTTAGGGTGAGGGTTACGGTACTTGCTGGGTATAGGTTTAGGGTTAGGTTTAGGGTTACGGTTAGGTTTAGGGTTATTGTATGTTTAAGTGTTATGTTTAGGGTTAAGTGTTATGTTTAGGGTTAGGGTTCGGTTTGTGTTCGGTTAAGTGTTATGTTTAGGGTTAGGGTTAGGGTTTGGGTTAGGGTTAGGGTTAGTGTTACGGTACAGTGTAGGGTTATGGTTAGGTTTAGTGTTAGGATTAGGGTTAAGGTTATGTTTGCCATTGTGGTTAGATTTAGAGTTAGGTTTAGGGTACAAATTAGGTTTAGAGTTAGGGTTAGAGTTAGGGTTAGAATTACGGTACAGGTTAGCGTTAGGGTTAGGGTTAGCGTGAATGTTGGGGTTACAGTACAGGGTAGGGTTAGGATTATGGTTTGTCTTACGGTACAAGTCAGGGTTACGGTTAGGATTCGTGTTAGGGTTGGGGTTACGATACAGGTTAGGGTAGGGTAGGTTCAGCTTTAGGGTTAGGGTTAGGGTACAGTTTTGAGTTAAGTTTAGTGTTAGGGTTATGGTTATGGTTAGGAATAGGGTTACGGTAGTGGTTAGGGTTAGGTGTAGGGTTGGGTTTAGGGTTACGGTAAGGGTTAGGGTTAGGGTTACGGTATAGGATAGCATTACAGTAGTGTTTAGGGTTAGGGTTAGGTTTGGGTTTAGGGTACGTTTAGGGTTAAGGTTAGGGTTACAGTATAGGATTGCATTAAGGTTAGGGTTAGTGCTAGGGTTAGGGTTACCGTATAGGTCAGGGTTAAGGTTAGCGTTACTGTTAGGTTTAGGGTTAGGTTTACGGTACCGGTTAGGTTAAGGGTTAGGGTTAGGGTTAGGCTACAGGTTATGGTTAGGGTTAGGGATAGGGTTAGGTTTATGGTACAGTTTAGGGTTACGTTAAGAGGTAGGGTTAGGGTTACGGTACAATTAGGGTTAAGGTTAGGGTTACTGTTAGGGTTAGGATTACGGTACCGGTTAGGTTTAGGGTTAGGGTTAGGGTTATGGTACAGGTAAGGGTTACGGTTACGTTCAGGGTTGGGGTTAGGTTTAAGATTAGGTTTAGTGTAAGGTTTAGGGTTATGGTTAGGTTTAGTGTTACAATACAGGTTAGGGTTAGGCTTAGTGTTAGGGTTAAGGTTAGGTTTGACATAGAGGTGCGGTTTAGGGTTAGGGTTAGGGGACAGGTTAGGTTAATTTAGGGTTAAGTTGAGGCTTAGGGTTACCGTACAGTTTAGGTTTAGGGTTAGGGTTATGGTACAGGGTAGGGTTAGGGTTATTTTAGGGTTAGGGTTAGGGTACAGGTTAGAGATAGTTTTAGGGGTAGGGTTAGGGTTAGAGTTATGGTACAGGTTATGTTTAGGGTTAGGTTTAGTGTTATGGTACAGGTAAGTGTTACGGTTAGGGTTAGAGGTAGGGTTAGGGTTAGGGTTGCCGTACAGGTGTGGGTTGTGGTTACGGGTATGGTAGGGTTGGGGTTAGGGTAACGGTACAGGTTATGGTGAGGGTTAGGGTTAGGGTAACGGAACAGTTTAGGGTAAGGGTTAGGGTTACGGTACAGGATAGGTTTAGGGTTAGGGTTAGGGTTAGGGTTTCGGTACAGTTTAGGGTTAGGTTAGGGTTAGGTTTATGGTTATGGTACAGGTTAGGTTTAGGTTTAGGGTTAAGGTTAGGTACTGGTTAGGTGTAGGGTTAGGGTTAGTTTTACGGTACAGGTAAGTGTTACGTTTAGGGTTAGGTGTAGGGTTAGGGTTAGGGTTGACATACAGTTGTGGTTTAGGGTTACGGGTAGGGTTAGGGTTAGGGTACGGTACAGGTTAGGGTGAGGTTAAGGATTAGGGTTACGGTACTGGTTAGGGTTAGGGTTAGGGTTAGGCATAGGATTATTGTACAGTTTCGGGTTAGGTTTAGGGTTTGGGTTAGGGTTATTGTACAGGTTAGGGTTAGGATTACTGTTAGGATTAGGGTTAGGGTTATGTTTGCCATGGAGTTTAGATTTAGAGTTAGGGTTAGAGTACAGGTTAGGTTTAGAGTTAGGGTTAAGGTTAGGGTTAGGGTTACGGTATAGGTTAGCGTTAGGGTTAGGGTTAGGTTTAGGGTAAGGGATATGGTACAGGTTAGGGTGAGGTTTATGGTTAGCTTTAGGGTTAGGTTTACGGTACAGTTTAGGGTTAAGTTTAGGCTTAGTGTTAGGGTTAGGGTAACGGTAGTTGTTAGGGTTAGGGTTAGGTTTGGGTTTAGGGTTAAGGTTAGGGTAACGGTACAGGATAGGGTTACGGTTAGGGTTAGGGTTAGGGTTGTGGTATAGGATAGCATTAAGTTTAGGGTTAGGGTTAGGGTTAGGGTTAGGGTTACGGTACAAGTTTGGTTTAAGGTTAGCGTTACTGTTAGGGTTAGTGTTAGGGTTACAAAACCCGTTAGGTTTAGGGTTAGGTTTATGGTTAGGGTTACCGTACAGGTTATGGTTAGGGTTAGGGTTAGGAGTAGGGTTACGGAACAGGTTAGGGTTAGGTTTAGGGGTTGGGTTAGGTTTACGGAATAGTTTAGGGTTAATGTTAGGGTTACTGTTAGGGTTAGTGTTAGGGTTACGGTACCGGTTAGGTTTAGGGTTAGGGTTACTTTTAGGGTTACGTTACAGGTTAGTTTTACCGTTAGGGGTATGGTTACGGTACAAGTAAGGGTTAGGGTTACGATTAGGGTTAGGGTGAGGGTTAGTGTTACGGTACACGTTAGGGTTAAGGTTAGGGTTAGTGTAGGTTTAGGGTTAGGTTTGCCATAGAGGTTAGGGTTAGGTTTAGGGTTAGGGTACATTTTAGGTTTAGAGTTAGGGTTAAGGTTAGGTTTAGGGTTACGGTTCAGGTAACGGTTAGGTTTAGGGTTAGGGTTACGGTTTAGGGTAGGGTTAGAGTTAGGGTTAGGTTTATGGTTACGGTATAATTTAGGGTTAGGGTTAGGGTTAGGGTTCCGGTACAGGATAGTGTTAGGGTTAGGGTTATGGTTAAGGTACAGGTTAGGGTTAGGGTTAGGGTTAAGTTTTCGGTACAGGTTAGGGTTAAGGTGAGGTTTAGGGTTAGGGTTAGGGTTACAGTACAGGTTAGGTTTAGGTTTAGGGTTAGTGTTAGTGTTAGGGTTATTGTACACTTTAGGTTTAGGCTTAGGGTTAGGGATAGGGTTAGTATTACAGCACAGGTTTGGGTTAGGGTTAGTGTTAGGATTAGGGTTAGGTTATGTTTGCCATAGAGGTTAGATTTTGAGTTAGGGTTAGGGTACAGGTTAGGTTTAGAGTTAGGGTTAGGTTTAGGGTTACGGTACAGGTTAGGGTCAGCGTTAGGGTTAGGTTTAGGTTTACGGTAGTTGTTAGGGTTAGGGTTAGGGTTGGGTTAAGGGTTACGGTTACTGTAATGGTACAGGTTAGGGTTACGGTTAGTGTTAGGGTCGGGTTACTTTATAGAATAGCATTAAGGTTAGGGTTAGGGTTAGGCTTAGGGTTATGGTACAGGTTAGGGTTAAGGCTGCGTTACTGTTAGGGTTAGGGTTAGGTTTATGGTACCGGTTAGGGTTATGGTTAGTGTTAGTTTTAGAGTTACGGTACAGGCTAGGGTTAGGTTTAGGGTTAGCGTTAGGGTTAGGGTTATGGTACAGTTCAGGGTTAAGTTTAAGGTTAGGGTTAGGGTTAGGGTTACGGTAGTGGTTAGGGTTAAGGTTAGGGATGGTTTTAGGGTTACGGTAGGGTAACGGTACAGGTTAGTGTTACAGTTAGGGTTACGGTCAGGCTTATGGTATAGGATAGCACTAACGTTAAGGGTAGGGTTAGGTTTAGATATACGGTACAGGTTAGGGTTAGGGTTACGGTACAGGTTAGGGTTAGGTTTAGGAGTAGGGTTAGGGTTACAGTACCGGTTAGGTTTAGGGTTAGGGTCAGGGTTAGGGTAACGGTACAGCTTATGGTGAGGGTTAGGGTTAGGGTAACGGAACAGTTTAGTGTTAAGGTTAGGGTTACGGTACAGGATAGGTTTAGGGTTAGGGTTAGGGTTAGGGTTTCGGTACAGTTTAGTTTTAGGTTAGGGTTAGGTTTATGGTTATGGTACAGGTTAGGTTTAGGTTTAGGGTTAAGGTTAGGTACTGGTTAGGTTTAGGGTTAGGGTTAGTTTTACGGTACAGGTAAGTGTTAGGTTTAGGGTTAGGTGTAGGGTTAGGGTTAGGGTTGACATACAGTTGTGGTTTAGGGTTGCGGGTTGGGTTAGGGTTAGGGTTACAGTACAGGTTAGGGTGAGGGTAAGGATTAGGGTTACAGTACTGGTTAGTGTTAGGGTTAGGGTTAGTTTTAGGGTGAGGGTTACGGTACAGGTTGGGTTCAGGTTTACATTTAGGGTTAGGGTTAGGGTTAGGCATAGGATTATTGTACAGTTTCGGGTTAGGTTTAGGGTTAGGGTTAGGTTTATTGTATAGGTTAGGGTTAGGATTACTGTTAGGATTAGGGTTAGGGTTATGTTTGCCATGGAGGTTAGATTTAGAGTTAGGGTTAGAGTACAGGTTAGATTTAGAGTTAGGGTTAAGGTTAGAGTTAGGGTTACGGTACAGGTTAGGGTTAGGATTAGGGTTAGGTTTAGGGTAAGGGATATGGTACAGGTTAGGGTGAGGTTTATGGTTAGCTTTAGGGTTAGGTTTACGGTACAGTTTAGGGTTAAGTTTAGGCTTAGTGTTAGGGTTAGGGTAACAGTAGTTGTTAGGGTTAGGGTTAGGTTTGGGTTTAGGGTTAAGGTTAGGGTAATGGTACAGGATAGGGTTACGGTTAGGGTTAGGGTTAGGGTTATGGTATAGGATAGCATTAAGTTTAGGGTTAGGGTTAGGGTTAGAGTTAGGGTTACGGTACAGGTTTGGTTCAAGTTTAGCGTTACTGTTAGGGTTAGTGTTAGGGTTACGAAACCCGTTAGGTTTAGGTTTAGGTTTATGGTTAGGGTTACCGTACAGGTTATGCTTAGGGTTAGGGTTAGGATTAGGGTTACGGAACAGGTTAGGGTTAGGTTTAGGGGTTGGGTTAGGTTTACGGAATAGGTTATGGTTAATGTTAGGGTTACTGTTAGGGTTAGGGCTAGGGTTATGGTACCGGTTAGGTTTAGGGTTAGGGTTACGTTTAGGGTTACGTTACAGGTTAGTTTTACCGTTAGGGGTATGGTTACGGTACAAGTAAGGGTTAGGGTTATGGTTAGGGTTAGGGTGAGGGTTAGTGTTACGGTACAGGTTAGGGTTAGGGTTAGTGTTAGGTTTAGGGTTAGGTTTGCCATAGACGTTAGGGTTAGGTTTAGGGTCAGGGTACATGTTAGGTTTAGAGTTAGGGTTAAGGTTAGGTTTAGGGTTACGGTTCAGGTAACGGTTAGGTTTAGGGTTAGGGTTACGGTTTAGGGTAGGGTTAGAGTTAGGGTTAGGTTTATGGTTACGGTACAATTTAGGGTTAGGGTTAGGGTTAGGGTTCCGGTACAGGATAGTGTTAGGGTTAGGGTTATGGTTAAGGTACAGGTTAGGGTTAGGGTTAGGGTTAAGTTTTCGGTACAGGGTAGGGTTAAGGTTAGGTTTACGGTTAGGGTTACGGTTACAGTATAGGTTAGGTTTAGGTTTAGGGTTAGTGTTAGTGTTAGGGTTATTGTACACTTTAGGTTTAGGGTTAGTGTTAGGGATAGGGTTAGTGTTACAGCACAGGTTTGGGTTAGGGTTAGTGTTAGGATTAGGGTTAGGTTATGTTTGCCATAGAGGTTAGATTTTGATTAGGTTTAGGGTACAGGTTAGGTTTAGAGTTAGGGTTAGGTTTAGGGTTACGGTACAGGTTAGGGTCAGGGTTAGGGTTAGGTTTATGGTTACGGTAGTTGTTAGGGTTAGGGTTAGGGTTGGGTTAAGTGTTACGGTTACTGTAACGGTACAGGTTAGGGTTACGGTTAGTGTTAGGGTCGGGATACTGTATAGAATAGCATTAAGGTTAGGGTTAGGATTAGGGTTAGGGTTACGGTACAAGGTAGGGTTAGGTTTAGGTTAGGTTTTGGGTTAGGGTTAGGGTTATGTTACAAGTTAGGTTTACGGTTAGGTTTAAGGTTAGGGTTACGGTATAGGTTAGCATTAGGGTTAGTGTTAGGGTTAGGGTTAGTGTTACTCTATAGGTTAGGGTTAGGGTTAGGGTTAGGGTTAGGTTTTGGGTTAGGTTAGGGTTAGGGTTGGGGTTAGGTTTATGTTTGTGGTACAGTTTAGGGTTAGGGTTATGGTTAGTGTTACCGTACAGGTTAGTGTTAGGGTTAGTGTTATGGTACAGGCAGGGTTAGGGTGGGGTTAGTGTTAGGGTTAGGGTTACGGAACAAGTTAGGGTTACGATTAGATTTAGGTAAGGGTTACTGTATAGGTTAGCGTTAGGGTTAGTGTTAGGGTAAGGTTTAGGGTTAGGGTTAGGGTTACGGTACAGGTTAGAGGTCGGGATAGGGTTACGGTTAAGTTTAGTGTTAGGGTTACGATTACGGTTATGGAAGTCGTTAGGGTTAAGCTTAGGGTTGATTTTAGGATTATGGTTAGGGTTCCGGTACAGGTTTTTTTTTTTTTGTTTGTTTGTTTGTTTTTATTTTTATTTTATTTTTTTTCCGGTACAGGTTTGGGTTAGGTAATGATTAAATTAAATTTAAATTAAAGTGGGTTAGGGTTAGTGTTACAAATTAGGTTAGGGTTAGGGTTAGTTTAGGGTTATCGTTAGGTTTTGCCATAGTGTTAGGTTTAGGTTAGGTTAGGGTACGGGTTAGGTTTAGAGTTAGGGTTAAGATTAGGGTTAGGGTTACGGTAAACGTAAGGTTTAGGGTTAGGGTTGCGGTACAGGGTAGGGTTAGGTTTAGTGTTAGGTTTAGAGTTACCGACCAATTTAGGGTTAGGGTTAGTGTTAGGGTTAGGGTTACGGTACAGGTTAGTGTTAGAGTTAGGGTTAGGTTTGGGTTAGGGTTAGGGTTAGGGTTAGGGTACAGATTAGGGTTAGCGTAAGGGGTAGGGTTTCAGTACAGGTTAGGCTTAAGTTTAGGTTTAGGTTTAGGTTTAGGTTAGGGTTAGGGTTATGGTGCAGGTTAGGTACGGTTATGGCTATGGTTATGGTACAGGTAAGTGTTAGCGTTAGGGTTAGCGTTAGGGTTAGGTTTAGGTTTGTCAAAGAGGTTAGATTTTGAGTTAGGGTTAGGGTACAAGTTGGGTTAGGATTAGGGGTAGGGTTAGGTTTCGGGTTACCTTACAGTTTAGGGTTAGGGTTAGGGTTAGGTTTAGGGTTACGGTATAGGATAGGTTTAGGATTATGGTTAGGGTTACTCTACAAGTTATAGTTAGGGTTAGGGTTAGTGTTAGGGTTAGGGTTACAGGACAGGTTAGGGTTAGGTTTAGGGTTAGCGTTAGGGTTAGAGTTACGGTACAGTTTAGTGTTAAGCTTAGGGTTAAGGTTAGGGTAAGGGATAGGGTTACAGTAGTGGTTAGGGTTAGGGTTAAAGTTGTTTTTAGGGTTACGGTTAGGGTAACGGTACAGGTTAGGGTTACGGTTAGGGTTAGGGATAGGTTACGGTGTAGGATAGCATTAAGGTTAGGGTTAGGGTTAGGTTTAGGGTTAAAGTACAGGTTAGGGTTAGGGTTAGGGTTACGGTTCAGTTTAGGGTTAGGTGTAGGGTTAGGGTTAGGGATAGGGTTACGGTTCAGGGTAGGGTTAGGTTTAGGGTTAGGGTTATGGTACAAGTTAGGTTTAGGGTTAGGGTTAGGGTTAGGGTTAAGGTACAGGTTACGGTTATGGTTAGGGGAAGTGTTAGGGTTAGGGGTAGTGGTAGGGTTACCCTACAGGTTAGTGTCAGGGTTAGTGTTAGAGTTAGGGTTATGGTGGTTTCCGGTACAGGTTATGGTTTGGGTTAGGGTTACGGTTACAGTACAGGTTATCTTTAGGTTTAGCGTTATGGTTAGGGTTACGGTAAAGTTTAGGGTTAGAGTTAGGATTAGAGTGAGAGTTAGGGTTAGGTTTACGGTTACGGGTAGGTTTAAGCTTAGGTTTAGTGTTAGGGTGAGGGTTACGGTACAAGTTATGGCTACGGTTAGGTTTAGGGTTAGGGTTAGTGTATAGGTTAGCATTAGCGTTAGGGTAAGCGTTAGGTTTAGTTTTACGGTACAGGTTAAGGTTAGGTTTAGGGTTAGTGTTAGGGTTACGGTACAGATTAGGTTTAAGGTTAGGGTTAGGATTAGGATTAGGGTTAGGATTACCATACAGGTTAGGGTTATGCTTATGGTTAGGGTTAGGTTTAGGGTTACTGTTACGTTAGAGGTTATGGTTACGTTAGGGTTAGGGTTAGGGTTACGGTACAGTTTAGGGTTAGGTTTTTGGAATAGGTTTGGGTTAAGGTTAGATTTAGGGTTAGGGTTAGGGTTCCGGTATAGGTTAGATTTATGGTTAGGGTTAGTGTTACAGTACAGGTAAGGGTTACGGTTAGGGTAGGGTTACGTTTAGGGTTACGGTTAGCGTTGCGGTACAGTTGAGGTTTAGGGTTACGGGTAGGATTGGGGTTAGGGTAAGGGTTACGGTTCAGGGTAAGGTTAGGTTTAGGGTTATGGTTATGGTACGGGTTAGGGTTAGGGTTAGGGTTAGGGTTAGTGTTACGGTACAGGTTAGGATTAGGTTTGCCATGGGTTAGCGTACAGGTTAGTTTTATAGTTAGGGTTAGGGTTAGGGTTAGGATTACGAGAGGTTAGGATTACGGTTACGGTAAGGTTTAGGGTTAGCTTTCGTGTTAAGGTTAAGTTTAGGGTAAGATTTAGGGTTAGGGTTAGGGTTAGTGTTACGGTACAGGTTAGGGTTAGGGGTAGTGTTAGGGTTAGGGTTAGAGTTATGGTACAGGTTATGTTTAGGGTTAGGGTTAGTGTTGAAGTACAGGTAAGGGTTACGGTTAGGGTTAGAGTTAGGGTTAAGGTTAGGGTTGCCGTACAGGTGTGGGTTATGGTTACAGGTAGGGTTAGGGTTAGGGTTAGGTGTACGGTACAGGTTAGGTGAGGGTTAGGGTTAGTGTTACGGTACAGCTTAGGGTTAGGTTTAGGGTTAGTGTTAGTGTTACGGTACAGGTTAGGTTTAGGGTTAGGTTTAGGGTTTCGGTACAGTTTAAGGTTAGAGGTTAGGTTTAGGGTTAGGTTTAGGGTTACGGTACAGGTTAGGGTTAGGGTTAGGTTAGGGTTATGGTACAAGGGTGTTAGGGTTAGGGTTAGGGTTAGGGTACAGGATAGGGTTAGGGTTAGGGTTAGGGTTAGGTTTAGGATTAGAGTTACGGTACAGGATATGCTTAGGTTTAGGGTTAGTAACGGTACACGTAAGGGTTACGGTTAGGGTTAGGGTTATGGTTAGGGTTTTGGTTGCCGTACAGTTGTGGTTTAGTGTACGGGTAGGGTTAGGGTTAGGGTTACGGTACAGGTTAGTGTGAGGGTAAGGATTAGGGTTACGGTACAGGTTTGGGTTAGGATTAGGGTTAGGGTTAGTTTTAGGGTGAGGGTTATGGTTCCGGTTGGGTTTAGGTTTAGGGTTAGGGTTAGGGTTATGTTTTGGGTTAGGGTTAGGGTTAGTGTTATGGTACAGGTTAGGGTTAGGATTAGTGTTAGGTTTAGGGATAGGGTTATGTTTGCCATAGAGGTTAGATTTAGAGTTAGGTTTAGGGTACAGTTTAGCTTTAGAGTTAGGGTTAAGGTTAGGGTTAGGGTTACGGTACAGGTTAGGTTTAGGGTTAGGGTTCCGGTATAGGTTAGGTTTAGGGTTAGGTTTAGTGTTACGGTACAGGTAAGGGTTACGGTTAGGGTAGGGTTATGGTTAGGGTTACGGTTAGGGTTGTGGTGCAGTTGTGGTTTAGGGTTACGGGTCGGGTTTGTGTTAGGGTAAGGGTTACGGTTCAGTGTAAGGTTAGGTTTAGGGTTATGGTTACGGTACGGGTTAGGGTTAGGGTCAGGTTTTGGGTTAGGGTTAGGGTTAGGGTTATCGTACAGATTAGTGTCAGGGTTAGGGGTAGGGTTAGGTTTAGGGTTAGGGTTGCGGTACAGGTTAGGGTTAGGGTTAGGTTTACCGTAAAGTTTAGGCTTAGTGTTAGGGTTAGGGTTACCGTACTGGTTAGGTTTTGGGTTAGGCTTAGAGTTAGGGTTGAGGTACAGGTTAGGGTTAGGTTTAGGGTTAGGGTTAGGGTTACGGTACAGGTTAGGTTGAGGGTAATGATGAGGGTTACATTTAGGGTTAGGGTTACGGAACAGGGAAGGTTTAGTTTTAGTGGTAGGTTAAGGGTTAAGGTACATGTTAGGGTTAAGGTTAGGGTTACCATAAGGGTCAGGGTTAGGATTACGGTACTGGTTCTGTTTACGGTTAGGGTTAGGCTTACAGTACAGGTTAGGGTTAGGGTTAGTTTTAGGGTTAGGGTTAGGTTTGCCATAGAGGTATGGGTTAGGGTTAGGGTTAGGGGACAGGTTAGGTTTAGATTTATAGTTAAGGTGAGGGTTAGGGTTACGGTACAATTAGGGTTAGGGTTAGGGTTAGGGTACACGTTAGAGTTAGGGTTAGGGTTAGGCTTCGTGTTAGTGTTACCGTACAGGTTAGGGACAGTGTTAGCGTTAGTTTTAGGGTTAGGGTTAGGGTTAGGGTAAGGGTTAGAGTTACGGTACAGGTTATGTTTAGGGTTAGGGTTAGTGTAACGGTACAGGTAAGGGTTATGGTTAGGGTTAGGGTTATGGTTAGGGTTTGGGTTGCCGTACATTTGTGGTTTTTTTTTTCAGTCGTGGTTTAGGGTTACGGGTAGGGTTAGGGTTAGGTTTATGGTACAGGTTAGTGTGAAGTGAAGGATTAGGGTTACGGTACTGGTTAGGGTTAGTATTAGGGTTAGGGTTAGTTTTAGGGTGAGGGTTACGGTACAGGTTGGGTTTAGGTTCAGGTTTAGGGTTAGGGTTAGGTTTAGCGTTATGGTTTGGATTAGGGTTAGGGTTAGTGTTATGGTACAGGTTAGGGAAAGGATTAGTGTTAGGATTAGGGTTATGGTAATGTTTGCCATAGAGGGTAGATTTAGAGTTAGGTTTAGGGTACAGGTTAGCTTTAGAGTTAGGGTTAAGGTTAGGGTTAGGTTTACGGTACAGGTTAGGGTTAGGGTTAGGGTTAGTGTTAGGGATATGGTACAGGTTAGGGTGAGGTTTAAGGTTAGCTTTAGGGTTAGGGTTATGGTACAGTTTAGGGTTAAGTTTAGGGTTAGGGTTAGGGTTAGGGTTACGGTAGTGGTTAGGGTTAGGTTTAGGGGTGGGTTTAGGGTTATGGTTAGGGTAACGGTACAGGCTAGGATTACGGTTCGGGTTAGGGTTAGTGTTACGGTATAGGATAGCATTAAGGTGAGGGTTAGGGTTAGGGTTACGGTACAGGTTAGGGTTATGGTTAGCGTTACTGTTAGGGTTAGGTTTAGGGCTATGGTACTGGTTAGGTTTACGGTTAGGGTTAGGGTTAGGGTTATCGTACAGGTTATGGTTATGGTTATGGTTAGGGTTAGGGTTAGGGAACAGGTTAGGATTAGGTTTAGGGCTAGGGTTAGGTTTACGGTACTGGTTAGGGTTAAGGTTAGGGTTACTGTTAGCGTTAGGGTTACGGGACCGGTTAGGTTTAGGGTTAGGGTTAGGATTAGGGTTACAGTGCAGGGTAGGTTTAGGGTTATGGTTAGGGTTACTGTACAAGTTATAATTAGGTTTAGGGTTAGTGTTAGGGATAGGTTTACGGTACAGGTTAGGGTTAGTTTTAGGGTTAGCGTTAGGGTTAGAGTTACGGTACAGTTTAGGGTTAAGTTTAGGGTTAGGGTTAGGGTAAGGGATAGGGTTACGGTAGTGGTTAGGGTTAGGGTTAGAGTTGGTTTTAGAGTTATGGTTAGAGTAACGGTACAGGTTAGTGGTACGGTTAGGTTTAGGGTTAGGTTACGGTATAGGATAGCATCAAGGTTAGGGTTAGGGTTAGGTTTAGGGTTAAAGTACAGGTTAGTGTTAGGGTTAGGGTTACGGTACAGGTTAAGGTTAGGTTTAGGTGTAGGGTTAGGTTTAGGGATAGGTTTACGGTTCATGGTAGGGTTAGGCTTAGGGTTAGGGTAACGGTACACATTAGGTTTGGGGTTAGGGCTAGTGTTAGTGTTAGGGTTAAGTTACAGGTTAGGGTTAGGATTAGGGTTAGGGTTAGGGTTAGGATTATGGTTAGGGGTAGGGTTACCGTACAGCTTAGTGTCAGGGTTAGGGTTAGGGTTAGTGTTAGGGTGGGTTGCTGTACAGGTTATGGTTAGGGTGATGGTATGGGTTACAGTAGAGTTTAGGGTTAGGGTTAGTGTTAGGGTTGCGGTACAAGTTAGGGTTAGGGTTAGGGTTACGGTTACGGTACAGTTTAGCATTAGGTTTAGGGTCAGGGTTAGCGTAAAGTTTAGGGTTAGGGTTAGGCTTAGGGTTACGTTTACGGTACAGGTTAGGGTTAAGCTTAGGTTTATGTTTTGGTTAGGGTTACGGTACAAGTTATGGCTATGGTTAGGTTCAGGGTTAGGGTTAGTGTATAGGTTAGCATTAGCGTTAGAGTAAGGGTTACGTTTAGGGTTACGGTACAGGTTAAGTTTAGGTTTAGGGGTAGTGTTAGGGTTATGGTACAGGTTAGGGTTAAGGTTAGGGTTAGGGTTAGGGTTAGGGTTAGGATTACCATACAGGTTAGGGTTATGCTTATGGTTAGGGTTAGGGTTAGGTTTAGGGTTACTGTTACGTTAGAGGTTATGGTTACGTTAGGGTTAGGGTTAGGGTTAAGGTACAGGTTAGGGTTAGGTTTAGGGTTAGAGTTTTGGAATAGGTTTGGGTTCAGGTTATATTTAGGGTTAGGGTTAGGGTTCTGTATAGGTTAGGTTTAGGGTTAGGTTTAGTGTTACAGTACAGGTAAGGGTTACGGTTAGGGTAGGGTTACGGTTAGGGTTACGGTTAGGGTGCGGTACAGTTGTGGTTTAGGGTTACGGGTAGGGTTGGGGTTAGGGTAAGGGTTACGGTTCAGGGTAAGGTTAGGTTTAGGGTTATGGTTATGGGTTAGGGTTAGGGTTAGAGTTAGGATTAGGGTTACCGTACAGATTAGTGTCAGGGTTAGGGGTAGGGTTAGGTTTAGGGTTAGCGTTGCGGTACAGGTTAGGGTTAGTGTTAGGGTTAGGGTTACCATGCTGGTTAGGTTTTCGGTTAGGTTTAGAGTTAGGATCGAGGTACAGGTTAGGGTTAGGTTTAGGATTAGGTTTAGGTTTACGGTACAGGTTACCATTAGTTTTAGGGTTAGGATTATGGTACAATTAGCAATAGGGTTAGGGTTAGGTTTAGGGTTACGGTACAGGTAAGGGTTAGTGTTAGGATTAGGGTTAGGGTTAGGGTAACGGTACAGTTTAGAGTTAGGTTTAGGGTAGGGTAAGGGATACGGTACATTTAGGGTTAAGGTTAGGGTTAGGGTTACGGTACCGGTTAGGTTTAAGGTTAGGGTTAGGGTTAGGGTTACCATACAGGTTAGAGTTAGGGTTAGGGTTCGGGTTAAGGTTAACTTTACGGTAAGATGTAGGGTTAGGGTTAGGGTTATTGTTACAGTACAGGTTAGGTTCAGGGTTAGTGTTAGGGTTAGGGTTACGTTTGCCATAGAGGTTAGGGTTAGGTTTAGGTTTAGGTTACAGGTTAGGTTTAGACGTAGGGTTAAGGTGAGGGTTAGGGTTACGGTACAGGATAGGGTTAGGGTTAGGGTTATGGTTAGGGTTAGGGTAAGTGTTATGGTACAGTTTAGGGTTAGGTTTAGGTTTGCCATAGAGTTTAGGGTTAGGGTTAGTGTTAGCGTACAGGTTAGGTTTATAGTTAGGGTTAGGGTTAGCGTTAGTGTTACGGTACAGGTTAGGGTTAGTGGTAGTGTTAGTGTTAGAGTTAGGGTTAGGGTTACCGTACTGGTTAGGTATAGGGTTAGGGTTAGTGTTACGGTACAGGTAAGTGTTACGGTTAGGATTATGGTTATGTTTAGGGTTAGGGTTGCCGTACTGTTGTGGTTTAGGCTTACGGGTAGGGTTAGGGTTAGGGTTAGGGTTACGGTACAGGTTAGGGTGACGGTAATGATTAGGCTTATGGTTAGCGTTAGGGTTACGGTACACGTTAAAATGAGGGTTAGGTTTCAGGTAAAGGTTAAGCTTAGGGGAAGATTTAGGGTTAGGGTTAGGGTTAGTTTTACGGTACAGGTTAGGTTTAGGTTTAGTGTTAGGGTTAGGGTTAGGTTCGAAATAGAGGTTAGGGTTAGGGTTAGGGTTAGTGTTACAGTACAGGTTAGGGTTAGGGTTAGGGTTAGGGTTAGGGTTAGGGTTACGGTACAGTTTAGTGTTAGGTTTAGTGTTAGGGTTACGGTTAGAGTTACGGTACAGGTTATGTTTAGGGTTAGGGTTAGTGTTACAGTACACGTAAGGTTTACGGTTAGGGTTAGAGTTAGGGTTAAGGTTAGGGTTGCCGTACAGGTGTGGGTTATGGTTACGGGTAGGGTTAGGGTTGGGGTTAGGTTTACAGTACAGTTTAGGTGAGGGTTAGGGTTAGGGTTACGGTACAGCTTAGGGTTAGGTTTAGGGTTAGGGTTAGTGTTACGATACAGGTTCGGTTTAGGGTTAGGTTTAGGGTTTCGGTACACTTTAGGGTTAGGTTTAGTGTTATGTTTAGGGTTATGGGACAGGTTAGGTTAGCGTTACGGTTAGGGTTAGAGTTAGGGTTAGGGTTACGGTACTGGTCACGTTTAGGGTTAGTGTTAGTGTTACGGTACAGGTAGGTGTTATGGTTAGGGTTATGGTTATGGTTAGGGTTAGGGCTGCCGTACTGTTGTGATTTAGGGTTATGGGTAGGGTTAGGGTTAAGGTTAGGGTTGCGGTACAGGTTAGGGTGAGGGTAATGATTAAGGTTACGGTACTGGTTAGGGTTAGGGTTAGGGTTAGCTTTAGGGTGAGGTTTACGGTACTGGCGGGGTTTAGGTTTAGGGTTAGGGTTATGGTTAGAGTTATTGTACAGTTTCGGTTCAGTGTTATGGTTAGGGTTAGGGTTAGGGTTAGGGTTAGGGTTATGGTACAGGTTAGCATTAGGTTTAGAGTTAGGATTATGGTACAATTAGCATTAGGGTTAGGGTTAGGTTTAGGGTTATGGTACAGGTTAGGGTTAGTGTTAGGGTTAAGGTTAGGGTAACAGTACAGTTTAGGTTTAGGTTTAGGTTAAGGTTAGGGATACGGTACATTTAGGGTTAAGGTTAGGGTTAGGGTTACGGTAATGGTTAGGTTTAGCGTTAGGGTTAGGGTTAGGGTTAGGGTTACCATACAGGTTAGAGTAAGGGTGAGGTTTCGGGTAAAGGTTAAGTTTAGGGTAAGATATAGGGTTAGTGTTAGGGTTAGTGTTACGGTACAGGTTAGGTTTAGTTTTAGTGTTAGGGTTAGGGTTAGGTTTGCCATAGAGGTTAGGGTTAGGTTTAGGTTTAGGGTACTGGTTAGGTTTAGACTTAGGGTTAAGGTGAGGGTTAGGGTTATGGTACAGGTTATGGTTAGGGTTAGGGTTAGGGGTTAGTGTTATGGTACAGGTTAGGGTTAGGGTTAGGGTTAGGGTTAGAGTTAGGTTTGCCATAGAGTTTTGGGTTAGGGTTAGGGTTAGCGTACAGGTTATGTTTATACTTAGGGTTAGGGTTAGGGTTACGGTAAAGGTTAGGGTTACGGTTATGGTTAGTTTTAGGGTTAGCTATCGGGTTAAGGTTAAGTTTAGGGTAAGATTTAGGGTTAGGTTTAGGGTTAGTGTTACCGTACAGGTTAGGCTTAGGGTTAGTGTTAGGGTTAGTGTTAGTTTTGCCATAGAGGTTAGGGTTAGTATTAGGGTTAGTGTACAGGTTAGTTATAGGGTTAGGGTTAGTGTTACGGTACAGGTCAGTGTTACGGTTAGGGTTATGGTTATGGTTAGGTTTAGGGTTGCCGTACTGTTGTGGTTTAGGGTTACGGGTAGGGTGAAGGTTAGGGTTACAGTTATGGTACAGGTTAGGGTGAGGGTAATGATTAGGGTTACGGTTAGGTTTAGGGTTACGGAATAGGTTAGGGTTAGGTTTAGGGGTAGGTTAAGGGTTACGGTAAAGTTTAGGGTTAAGGTTAGGGTTCGTATAAGGGGTTAGGTAGGGTTACGGTACCGGTTAGGTTTAGGGTTAGGGTTAGGGTTACGGTACAGGTTAGGGTTAGGGTGAGTGTTAGGTTTAGGGTTAGGTTTGCCATAGGGGTAAGGGTTAGGGTTAGGGTTAGGGAACAGGCTAGGTTTAGATTTATAGTTAAGGTGAGGATTAGGGTTACGGTACAGTTTAGGGTTAGGTTTAGGGTAGGGTTACGGTACAATGTAGGGTTAGGGTTAGGGTTAGGGTTAGGGTACAGGTTAGGGTTAGGGCTAGGGTTTTGGTTAGGGTTTGGGTTGCCGTACAGTTGTGGTTTAGGGTTACGGGTAGGGTTAGGGTTAGGGTTACGGTACAGGTTAGTGTGAGTGTAAGGATTAGGGTTACGGTACTGGTTAGGTTTAGGATTAGGGTTAGGCTTAGTTTTTAGTGTTACTGTTACAGTACTGGTAAGGATTAGGGATAGGGTTAGGTCATGTTTAGGGTTACGGTATAGGTTACGTTTAGGGTTAGGTAAGTGTTGCGGTACAGATAAGGGTTACGCATAGGGTTAGGGTTTGGGTTATGGTTAGGGTTGTGGTACAGTTGTGGGTTAGGGTTACGGGTTGGGTTAGTGTTAGGATTAGGGTTAGTTTTATGGTACAGGTTAGGTTTACGGTTAGGGGTATGTTACTGTACAGGTAACTGTTAGGGTTAGGGCTAGCCTCATTGTTAAGGATAGGGTTAGGGTTAGGGTTAATGTTAGGGTTAGGGTTAGGGTTACGGTACAGGTTAGAGTTAGGGTTAGGGTTAGGGTTATGGTTACGGTTACAGAAGTGGTTGGGGTTAGGCTTAGGGTTGGGGTTAGGGTTAGGGTTACGGTTAGGTTTACGGTTACGGTAGAGGCTATGGTTAGGTTTAGGGTTAGCGTTAGAGTTAGGGTTACGGTACAGTTTAGGATTAAGTTTAGGGTTAGGGTGAGGGTTAGTGTTACGGTAGTGGTTAGTGTTAGGTTTATGTTTAGGGTTAGAGTTACAGTACAGGTTTGATTTAGGATTAGGTTTAGTGTTACGGTACAGGTAAGGGTTACGGTTAGGGTTAGAGTTAGGGTTACGGTTAGGGTTGTGGTACAGTTGTGGGTTAGGGTTACGGGTAGGGTTAGGTTGAGGTTTACAGTTCAGGGTAGGGTTAGGTTTAGTGTTAGGTTTACGGAACAAGTTAGGGTTAGTTAGTTAGGGTTAGAGTTAGGTTTACGGTACAGGTTAGGGTTAGGGTTAGGGTTAGGGTTGGGGTTAGAGTTAGGGGTAGGTTTAGGGATATGGTTCGGGGTAGGGTTACCATACAGGTTAGTGTCAGGGTTAGAGTTAGGGTTAGGGTTAGGGTTAGGGTTAGGTTTAGGCTTACGGTACTGGTTAGGGTTAGGGTTAGGGTTACGGTACAAGTTATGGTTACAGTTAGGTTAAGGGTTAGGGTTAGTGTTACAGTACTGGTAAGTTTTACGGTTAGGGTTAGGGTTGCCTTACAGGTGTGGTTTAGGGTTACAGATAGGTTTAGGGTTAGTGTTAGGGTTAGGGTTACGGTACAGGTTAGGGTGAGGGTAACGGTTAGGGTTACGGTACTCGTTAGGGTTAGGGATAGGGTTAGGGTTAGGGTTAGGTTTAGGGTGTGGGTTACAGTACAGGTTGGTTTTAGGTTTACGGTTAGGGTTAGGTTTATGGTTAGGATTAGGGTTAGTGTTATGGTACATGTTGGGGTTAGTGTTAGTGTTAGGATTAGGGTTAGGTTTAGGTTTGCCTTAGAGGTTATATTTAGAGATTATATTTAGATTTAGGGTTAGGGTACAGTTTAGGTTAGAGTTAGGGGTAGGGTTATGTTACAGGTTATGGTTAGGTTTAGGGTTCGGGTTTAGGTAGAGCTTAGTGGAAAGGTTACGTTAAGGGTTAGGTTTAGGATTGCGGTACAGCTTAGGTTTAGGGTTAATGTTAGGGTTACTGTACAGATAGGTGTTCGGTTTGGGTTAGGGTTATGGTTAGAGTTGCGGTACAGTCGTGGTTAGGGTTACGGGTAGGGTTAGGTTTAGGGTTAGGGTTACGGTTCAGGGTATGGTTAGGTTTAGGTTTAGGGTTAGTGTTTCGGTACATGTAAGTTTTATGGATAGGGTTAGGGTTAGGATTAGGGTTAGGGTTGCCGTACAGGTGTGGTTTAGGGTTACGGGTAGGGTTACTGTTAAGTTTAGAGTTAGGGTTACGGTACTGGTTAGGGGTCGTGTTAGGGTTAGGGTTACCCTACAGGTAAGGGTTACGGTTAGGGTGAGGGTTAGAGTTACGGTTAGGGTTGCGGTACAGTTGTGGGTTCGGGTTACGAGTAGGGTTAGGGTTAGGGTTACGAAACATATTAGGATTAGGGTTAGGGTTAGCATTAGGGTTACGGAACAAGTTAGGGTAGGGTTAAGGTAAGGGTTTCAGTACAGTTTAGGGTTAGGGATAGGGTTAGGTTTAGGGTTACGGTACAGTTTAGGTTTACAGTTAGGGGTATGGTTACAGTACAGGTAAGGGTTAGGGTTAGGGTTAGGGTTAGCGTTATGGTTATGGTTAGGGTTATGGTTCGGGTTAAGGTTAGGTTTAGGGTTACGGTTAGGGTTACGATACAGGTTAGAGTTAGGGTTACGGTTAAGGTTAGTGTTAGGGTTAAGGGTAGGCTTAGGGTTATGGTTAGGGTTATGGATAGGGTACGGTACAGGTTAGGAATACGTTTATGGTTAGGGCTAGTGTTAGGGTTAGTGTTACGGTACAGGTTAGGGTTAGGGTCATTGTTAGGTTTAGGGTTAGGTTTCCTTAGAGGTTAGGGTTAGGGTTAGGGTTACGGTACATGGTAGGTTAGGGTTACGGTTAGGTTTAGGGTTACGGTACAATTTAGTGTTAGGGTTAGTGTTAGGGTAGGATTACGGTACAGGTTAGTGTTAGGGTTAGGGTTACGGTTAGTTTTAGGGTTATTGTACAGTTTAGGTTTAGGGTTAGGGTTAGGGTTAGTGTTACAGTACAGGTTAGGGTTAGGTTTAGGGTAAAGGTTAGGGTTAGGGTTACGGTTAGGGTTAGATTTACTTTATAGCTTATGTTTAGGATTAGGGTTAGTGTTACGGTACAGGTAAGGGTTATGGTTATTGTTAGTAGTAGGGTTAGGGTTAGGGTTAGGGTTGCCGTACAGCTGTGGGTAATGGTACGGGTAGGGTTACAGTTAGGGTAGGGTTACGGTACAGGTTAGTGTGAGGGTTAGGGTAGGGTTACGGTACAGGTTAGGGTTAGGGTTATGGTTAGCGTTAGGGTTACGGACCAGGTTAGGGTTAGGGTTAGGCTTTCGGTACAGTTTAGGGTTAGAGTTAGGGTTAGTTTTAGGTTTGTGGTACTGGTTAGGATTAGGGTTAGGCTTAGGTTTACAGTACAGGTTAGGGGTAGGGTTAGGTTTAAGGTAACGTACAGGATAGGGTTAGGGTTAGGGTTAGGTTTAGGGTTAGGTTTAGGGTTGCGGTACAGGTTAGGGTTAGGGTTACGGTTAAGGATACCGTACAGGTTAGGTTAGGGTAAGGGTTAGGGTTATGGTTAGGGTTACCGTACACATTAGTGTCAGGGTTAGGGTTAGCGTTAGGGTTAGGGTAACGTTTAGTTTTGCGGTACAGGTTAGGGTTAGGGTTAGTGTGAGGATTACCTTACAGGTTATGGTTAGGCCAGAGTTGTGTTAGGGTTGCGTTACAGGTAAGGGTTAGGTTTAGGGTTACGGTACAGGTTAGGGTAGGGTTAGGGGTAATGTTACGTTTACGGTACAGGTTCGGGATAGGTTTAGGGGTAGGATTAGGTTTACAGTACAGGTTAGTGTTAAGGTTAGGTTACTGTTAGAGTTAGGGTTAGGGTTACGGTACCGGTTAGGTTTAGGGTTACGTTTAGGGTTATGGCGTTTAGGGTTATGGCACAGGTAAGGATTTCGGTTAGGGTTAGGGTTACGGTTAGTGTTGCGGTACAGTTGTGGGTTAGAGTTACGGGTAGGGTTAGTGTTAGGGTTATGGTGAGGGTTAGGGTTAGTGTTAGGGTTACGGTACAGTTTAGGTTTATGTTTAGGTGTATGGTTAAGCTACAGGTAAGGATTACGGTTAGGGTTAGCGTTAGGGTTAGGTTTAGGGTTAGGGTTACGGTTACGGTAGTGGTTAGTGTTAGGCTTAGGGTTGGGGTTAGGGTTACGGTTAGGGTTATGGTACAGGTTAGGGAAACGTTTACGTTTAGGGTTATGGTTAGGGTTAAGGCTAGGTTTAGGGTTACGGTTAGGGTTAGGGTTAGTGTTAAGGTACAGGTTAGGATTATGTTTAGTGTTAGGGTTAGGCTAGGTTTGCCATAGAGGTTAGGGTTAGGGTAATGGTGAGGGTATGGTTTAGGTTTACAGTTAGGGTTAAGGTTAGGGTTAGGGTAACGGTTCAGGTAACGGTTAGGGTTAGGTTTAGGGTTACGGTACATGGTAGGGTTAGCGTTAGGGTTAGGTTTAGTATTATGGTAAAATTTAGGGTTTGGGTTAATGTTAGGTTTAGGGTTAGGGTTACGGTACAGGTTAGTGTTAGTGTTAGGGTTAGGGTTTCGGTACAGGTTAGGGTTAAGGTTAGGTTTATGGTTAGGGTCAGTGTTAGGGTTATTGTACAGTTTAGGTTTAGGCTTAGGGTTAGGGTTAGGTTTAGGGTTATTGTACAGTTTAGGTTTAGGTTTGGGGTTAGGGTTAGGTTTAGGGTTACGGTTAGTGTTACGGTACAGGTTAGGTTTAGGGTTAGGGTTAGGGTTAGGTTTAGGGTTAGGGTTAGTGTTACGGTACAGGTTAGGGTTAGGGTTTGGTTCACGGTACAGGTTAGCATTAGGTTTAGGATTAGGTTTCGGGTTAGGGCTAGGGTTAGGGTTAGGGTTACGATATACGTTATGGTTAGGTTTAGGTTTAGGTTTAGGATTAGAGTTAGGGTTAGGGTTACGGTAGTGGTTAGGGTTAAGTTTAGGGTTGCGTTTAGGTTTACGGTTAGGGCACTGTACAGGTTAGGGTTAGGTTAGGTTTATGGTTATGGTACAGGTTAGAGTTAGGTTTAGGGGTAGGGTTAGGGTTACGGTACAGTTTAGGGTTAAGGTTAGCGTTACTGTTAGGGTTAGGTTTAGGGTTACGGTAGCGGTTACGTTTAGGTTTAGGGTTAGGGTTATGGTACAAGTAAGGTTTACGATTAGGGTTGGTGTTAGGGTTACGGTTAGGGTTACAGTACAGTTGTGTGTTAGGTTACGGTAGGGTTAGTGTTAGGGTTAGAGTTAGGGTTAGGGTTATGGTACAGGTTAGGTTTACGGATAGAGTCAGGTTTACGGTTATGGTTACGGTAATGGTTAGGGTTCGGCTTAGGGTGGTGGTTCGGTTTACGGTTAGGGTTATGGTACAGGTTAGGGATACGTTTATGTTTCGGGTTAGAGTTAGGGTTAGTGTTACGGTACAGGTTAGGGTGACGGTTAGTGTTAGTGTTAGGTTTAGGTTTGCCATAGAGGTTAGGGTTTGGGTTAGGTTTAGGAACAGGTAAGATTTAGAGTGAGGGTAAAGGTTAGGGTTAGGGTTAGGATTAGGGTTAGGTTTATGTTTGCCATAGAGGTTAGATTTAGAGTTAGGGTTAGGATACAGGTTAGGTTACAGTTAGGGTTAGGGTTAGGGTTAGGGTTACGGTACAGGTTCGGGTTCGGGTTATGGTTAGGGTTAGGGTTACGGTACAGGGTAAGTTTCGGATTATGGTTAGGGTTACAGTACAAGTTAGGGTTAGGGTTAGGGTTAGTGTTAGGGTTAGGGTTACTGTTCAGGTTAGGGTTAGGTTTAGGGTTAACGTTAGTGTTAGGGTTACGGTACAGTTTAGGGTTAAGTTTAGGTTTAGGGTTATGGTTAGGTTTAGGGTTACGGTAGTGGTTAGGGTTAGGGTTAGGGTTGGGTTTATGGTTTCAGTTCGGTAACGGTATAGGTTAGGGTTACGGTTAGGGTTAGGGTTAGGTTTACGTTATAGGATAGCATTAAGTTTACAGTAGGTTTAGGTTTAGTGTTATGGTACATGTTAGGGTTAGGGTTAGGGTTAGGGTTAGGGTTACAGTACATGTTAGTGTTAAGGTTAGGGTTACTGTTAGGGTTAGGGATAGGGTTACGGTACCGGTTAGGTTTAGGGTTACGGTTAGGGTTATGGTACAGATTAGGGTTACGGTTAGGGTTAGGGTTACGGTTAGGGTTGCAGTACAGTTGTTGGTTAGAGTTACGGGTAGGGTTAGGGTAGGGTTAGGGTTGGGGATAGGGTTACGGTACAGGTTAGGGATAAGTTTATGGTTAGGGTTAGGGTTAGGGTTAGTGTTACGGTACAGGTTAGGGTTAGTGTTAGGGTTAGGGTTTTGGTACAGTTTAGGGTTAGGGTTAGGGTTAGGGTTAAGGGTTACGGTTCAGGGTAGGGTTCGGATTATGGTTAGGGTGACGGTACAAGTTAGGGTTAGGGTTAGAGTTAGGTTTTGGTTTATGGTACAGGTTAGGGTTAGTTTTAAGTTTAGGGTTATGGTTATGGTTAGGGTTACACTACAGGTTAGGGTTACGGTGAGGGTTAAGGTTAGGGATAGGGATAGGGTTACGTTTACTGTTAAGTTTACGGTCTAGGTTAGGGTTAGGGTTAGGATTAGGGTTACCGTACAGGTTGGGGTTAAGTTTAGGGTTACATTACAGGTTTCCATTAGGTTTAGAGTTAGGTTTAGGGTTAGGGATATGGTACAGGTTAGGGTTAGGGATAGGGTTACGGTACAATTTAGGGTTAGGTTTAGGGTTATGTTACAGGTTAGCATTAGGTTTTGGATTAGGGTTAGATTTACGGTACACGTTTGGGTTAGGTTTAGGCTTACGATACAGGTTAGGGTTAGGGTTAGGAATACGGTTAGGGTTACGGTTATGGTAAAGGTTAGCGTTAGGATTAAGGTTAAGGTTTTGGTACAGTTTAGGGTTAGGGTTAGGATTAGGTTTAGGGTTACGGTACTAGTTATGTTTAGGTTGGGTTATTGTTACGGTAGGTTTAATTGTTACGGTACAGGTAAGTTTTACGTTTAGGGTTAGGTTTAGGGTTAGGGTTAGGGTTACGGTACTGCTTAGGTTTAGGGTTAGGGTTTGTGTTACGGTGCAGGTAAGGGTTACGGTTGGGGCTAGGTTACGGTTAGGGTTGCGGTACAGTTGAGGGGTAGGGTTACGGGTAGGGTTAGGGTAAGGGTTAGGGTTAGGGTTACGTTTCAGGGTAGGGTTAGGTTTAGGGTTAGGGTTAGTGTTACGGTATAGGTAAGTTTTACGGTAGGGGTTAGGGTTATGGTTAGGTTTAGGGTTAGGGTTGCTGTACAGGTGTGGTTTAGGGTCAGGGGTAGGGTTAGTGTTAGTGTTAGGGTTAGGGTTACGGTAGAGGTTAGGATGAGGGTAAGGGTTAGTGTTATGGTAGAGGTTAGGGTTAAGGTTAGGGCTAGGGTTAGGGTTAGGTTTAGGGTGAGGGTTACGTACAGGTTGGGTTTACGGTTAGGGTTAGGGTTATGGTTAGTGTTACGGTACATATTGGGGTTAGGGTTAGTGTTAGGGTTAGGTTTAGGGTTAGGTTTGCCATAGAGGTTAGATTTAGAATTAGGGTTATGGTACAGTTTACCGTTAGTGTTAGGGGTAGGGTTATGGTACAGGTTAGGGTAAGTTTCAGGTTTAGGGTTACAGGTACAGGTTATAGTTATGGTTAGGGTTAGGGTTTCGGTACAGGTTAGCGTAAAGGTTAGTTTTAGTGTTAGGGTTAGGGTTACGGTACAGCTGAGGTTTAGGGTTAGGTTTAGTGTTACGGTACAGGTAAGGGATGCGGTTAGGGTTGCGGTACAGATGTGGGTTAGGGTTATGGGTAGCGTTAGGTTTAGGGTTAAGGTTATGGTTCAGGGTAGGGTTAGGTTTAGGGTTAGTGGTACGGTACAGGTTAGGGTAAGTTTTAGGGTTAGGGTTACGGTACAGGTTATGGTTAGGTTTAGTGTAAGGGCTTCACTACAGCTTAGGGTAATGGTTAGTTTTAGTGTTAGGGTTAGGGTTACAGTACAGCTTAGGTTTAGGGTTAGGGTTAGGGTTACGGTACAGGTAAGGATTACGGTTAGGGTTACGGTTAGGGTTGCGGTACAGTTGTGTGTTAGGATTACGGGTAGGGTTAGGGTTAGGGTTAGGGTTACAGTTCAGGGTAGGGTTAGGAATAGGGGTAGGGACGGTACAAGTTAGGGTTAGGGTTAGTGTGTGGGTTTGGTTTATGGTACTGGTTAGGGTTAGGGTTAGGGTTAGTGTTATGGTTAGGGGTTGGGTTACTGAACAGGTTAGTTTTAGGGTTAGGGATAGGGTTAGGTTTAGGGTTAGGGTTGCGGTACAGGTTAGGGTAGGGCTAGGGTTAGGGTTACCTTATAGTTTAGGGTTAGGGTTAGGGTTAGGTTTGTGGTACAGGTTAGGGTTAGGTTTAGGGTTAGGGTTAGGGTTATAGTACAGGTTAGGGTAAAGATTAGGTTTAGGGTTAGGGTTAGGGTTACAATGCAGGTTATGATTATGGTTATGGTTATGGTTATGGTTAGGTTAGGTTTAGGGTTACGTTAGAGGTTATGGTTATGTTAGGGTTAGGGATAGGGTCACGGTACAGGTTAGGGTTAGGGTTACTGTTAGGGTTAGGGTTAGGTTTGCCATAGAATTTAGATTTAGGGTGAGGGTTAGGTACAGGTTAGGTTTATAGTTAGTTTTAAGGTTTAGTTTAGGGTTATGGTACAGGTTAGGGTAGGGTTAGAGTTACGGTACAGGGTAGGATTAGGGTTACGTTTAGGGTTGCGGTTCAGGTTATGGTTAGGGTTAGTGTTAGGGTTACAGTACAGGTTAGGATTAGGGTTAGGGTTATGTTTAGGGTTACGGTACAAGTTGGGTTTAGGTTTAAGGTTAGGGTTAGGGTTATCGTTAGTGTTACGGTACATGTTGGGTTAGGGTTAGTGTTAGGGTTAAGTTTAGGGTTAGGTTTGCCATAGAGTTTAGATTTAGAATTAGGGTTATGATACAGGTTATGTTAGTGTTAGGGGTAGGGTTATGGTACAGGTTAGGGTAAGTTTCAGGTTTAGGGTTACGGGTACAGGTTATGGTTAGGGTTAGGGTTAGGGTTTCGGTACAGGTTAGGGTAAAGGTTAGGTTTAGTGTTAAGGTTAAGGTTACGGTACAGCTGAGGTTTATGGTTAGGGTTAGTGTTACGGTACAGGAAAGGGTTGTGGTTAGGGTTGCGGTACAGATGGGGGTTAGGGTTACGGGTAGCGTTAGGTTTAGAGTTAGGGTTATGGTTCAGGGTGGGTTCGGTTTAGGGTTAGGGTTACGGTACAGGTTATGGTAAGTTTTAGGGTTCGGGTTACGGTACAGGTCATGGTTAGGTTTAGGGTAAGGGTTTCACTACAGCTTAGGGTAAAGGTTAGTTTTAGTGTTAGGGTTAGGGTTACGGTACAGCTTAAGTTTAGGGTTAGGCTTAGTGTTACGGTACAGGTAAGGATTACGGTTATGGTTAGGGTAACGGTAAGGGTTGCGTTACAGTTGTGGATTAGGATTGCGGGTAGGGTAGTGTTAGGGTTAGGGTTACAGTTCAGGGAAGGGTTAGATTTAGGGTTAGGGTTACGGTACAAGTTTGTGTTAGGGTTAGGGATAGTGTTAGGGTTAGGGTTCGGGTTAGGGTTAGGGTTGTGGTACAGGTTAGGGTTAGGGTTAGGGTTAGGGTTATCGTACTGTTTAGGGTTAGGGTTAGGCTTAGGGTTAGGGTTAGGGTTGCGGTAAAGGTTAGGGTTAGGGTTAGTGTTACGGTACAGGGTAGGGTTAAGGTTAGGGTGAGGGTTAGTTTTAGGGTTACGGTTAGGGTTAGCATTAGCGTTAGGGTTAGGCTTGCGGTACAGGTTAGGTATAGGGTTAGGGTTAGGGTTACCGTACTGTTTAGGGTCTGAGTTATGGTTGTGGTTAAGGTTACAGATAGGGTTAGCGTTAGGGTTAGGGTTAGGGTACGTTAGAGTTTATGGCGATGTTAGGGTTAGGGTTAGGGTTACAGTACAGGTTAGGGTTAGGTTTACGCTACATGTTAGGGTTAGGGTTAGGGTTACGGAACGACTTAGGGTTACGGTAAGGTTTAGGGTTAGGGTTATGTTATAGGTTAGTGTTAGGGTTTGGGTTAGCTTTAGGGTACGGTATAGGTTAGTTTAGGGTTAGGGTTAAGGTTCGGGTTAGGGTTATGGTACAGGTTAGGGTTAGGGTAGGGTTATGGTTACGCTAATGGGTAGGGTTAGGGTTAATGTTATGGTTACAATACTAGTTAGGTTTAGGGTTAGTGTTACAGTAGGGTTAGGGTTAGTGGTAGGGTTACGGAACAGGTTAGGGTTAGGTTTAGGGTTAGGGATACGGTACAAGTTAGGGTTATGGTTAGCTATAGCATTAGGTTTACGGTATAGGTTAGCGTTAGGGCTAGGGATAGGGTTAAGTTTAGGATTATGGTACAAGTTAGAGTTAGTGTTAGGTTTACGGTACAGGTTAGGTTTAGGTTTAGGGTTGGGTTAGGGGTACGGTAGAGGTTCTGGTTAGGGTTAGGCTTAGGGTTAGGGTTAAGGTACAGGTTAGGTTTAGGGTTACTGTAAGGGTTAGGGTTAGTGTTACGGTACAGGTTACCTTTAGGGTTAGGGTTAGTGTTACGGTACATGTTAGGGTTAGGTTTAGGGGTAGGGTTAGGGTTAGGGTTAGGGTTAGTTTTAGTGGTAGGGTTAGGGTTACGGTACAGTTTAGGGTTAAGTTTAGCGTTACTGTTAGGGTGAGGGTTTAGGTTACGGTACCGGTTAGGTTTAGGTTTACAGTGAGGTTTAGGGTTAAGGTACAGGTTAGGGTTACATTTAGGGTTAGGGTTAGGGTTACCGTATAGGATAGCATTAGGGTTAGGGTTAGTGTTAGGGTTACGGAACAGGTTAGAGTTAGGTTTAGGGGTAGAGTTAGGGTTACGGTACAGTTTAGGGTTAAGTTTAGTGTTACTGTTAGGGTTAGGGTTTAGGTTACGGTACCGGTTATGTTTAGGGTTAGGGTTAGGGTTAGGGTTACGGTACAGGTAAGGGTTACAGTTAAGGTTAGGGTTAGGGTTACGGTTAGGGTGGCAGTACAGTTGTGTGTTAGGTTATGAGTTGTTTGTTAGGTTGTGTTAGGTTGTGTGTTAGGTTATGAGTAGGGTTAGTGTTAGGTTTAGAGTTAGGGTTAGGGTTAGGTTTAGGGTTACCATTCAGGTTAGGGTTAGGGTTACGGTTATGGTTAGGGTTAGGGTTAGGTTTACTGTACAAGTTAGGGTTAGGTTTAGTGTTAGGGTTAGGGTTACGTTACAGGTTCGGGTTAAGGTTAGGGTGACTATTAGGGTTAGGGTTAGGGTTACGGTACCGCTTAGGTTTAGGGTTAGGTTTAGGGTTACGGTACAGGTAAGGGTTACGGTTTGGGTTAGGTTTACAGTTAGGGTTGCGGTACAGTTGTGTGTTAGGTTACGGGTAGGGTTAGTGTTAGGGTTAGAGTTAGGGTTAGGGTTAGGGTTACGGTTACAATTACGGTAGTGGTTCGGGTTAAACTTAGGGTAGGGGTTAGGGTTACGGTTTAGGGTTACGGTACAGGTTAGGGATACGTTTATTGTTATGGTTAGGGTTGGGGTTAGTTTTACGGTACAGGTTAGGGTTAGGTTTAGTGTTAGGCTTTGGGTTAGGGTTGCCATAGAGGTTTGGTTACGGTTAGGGTTAGAGTACAGGTTAAGTTTAGACTTAGGGTTAAGGTTAGGGTAGAGTTACGGTTCAGGTAATGGTTAGGCTTAGGGTTAGGGTTAGGGTATAGGGTAGGGTTACGGTTAGGGTGTTAGTGTTAGGGTTAGGTTTAGGGTTACAGTACAATTTAGGGTTTGGGTTAATGTTAGGGTTAGGGTTAATGTTAGGGTTAAGGTAAATGTTAGGGCTAGGTTTAGGGTTTTGGTACAGGTTAGGGTTAAGGTTAGGTTTAGGGTTACGGTACAGTTTGGGTTTAGGTTTAGGGTTAGGGTGAGGGTTAGTGTTAGGGTTATTGTACAGTTTATGTTTAGGGTTAGGTTTAGGGTTAGGTTTAGTGTTACGATACAGATTAGGGTTAGGGTTAGTGTTAGGATTAGGTTTAGGGTTATGTTTGCCATAGAGGTTATATTTAGTGTTAGGGTTAGGGTACAGGTTAGGTTTAGAGTTAGGGTTAGGGTTAGCTTTAAGGTTACAGTACAGGTTAGGGTTGGGGTTAGGGTTAGGTTAGGATAACGGTACAGGGTAGGTTTAGGGTTATGGTTAGTGTTACGGTACATGTTAGGGTTAGTGTTAGGGTTAGTGTTATGGTACAGGTAAGGGTTACGGTTAGGGTTGTGGTTGGTTAGGGTTGCAGTACAGATGTGGTTTAGGGTTATGGGTAGGGTTAGGGTTAGGGTTACGGTTACGGTTAGGGTTACGGTACAGTTTAGGGTTAAGGTTAGGTTTAGGGTTAGGGTTAAGGTTAGGGTTAGTATTGCGGTACAGGTAAGGGTTAGTTTTAGGGTTAGGGTTATGTTTACGGTACAGGTTAGGGTTACGTTTAGGGTTAGGGTTAGGATTACGGTATAGGATAGCATTAGGGTTAGGGTTAGGGTTAGGCTTACGGTACAGTTTAGGGTTAAGGTTAGCGTTACTGTTAGGGTTAGGGTTTAGGTTACGGTCCCGGTTAGGTTTAGGGATAGGGTTACGTTTAGGGTTACGGTACAGGTTAGTGTTAGGGTTAGGTTTAGGGTTAGGGTTAGTGTTAGGGTTACGGTACAGGTTAGCGTTAGGTTTAGGGGTAGGGTTAGGGTTACGGTACATGTTAGGGCTAATGTTAGGGTTAATGTTAGGGTTAGGGTTAGGGTTAGGGTTAGGGTTAGGGATACGGTACCGGTTAGGTTTAGGGTTAGGTTTAGGGTGAAGGTACAGGTAAGGTTTACGGTTAGGGTTAGGGTTACGGTTAGGGTTACAGTACAGTTTTGTGTTAGGTTATGGGTAGGTTTAGTGTTAGGGCTAGAGTTAGGGTTAGGTTTACTGTACAGGTTAGGTTTACGGTTAGGGGTATGGTTACGGTGCAGGTAAGGGTTAGGGTTAGAGTTAAGGTTAGGGTTAGGATTAGTGTTAGGGTTATGGTACAGGCTAGAGTTAGGGTTAGAGTTAGGGTTACAGTTACGGTTACGGTAGTGGTTAGGGTAGGCTTAGGTTTGGGGTTAGGGTTACGGTTAGGGTTACAGTACAGGTTAGGGATACGTTTATGGTTATGGTTAGGTTTAGGTTTAGTGTTACGGTACAGGTTAGGGTGAGGGTTAGTGTTAGTGTTAGGTTTAGGTTTGCCATAGAAGCTAGATTAGGGTTAGGGTTAGGGTACAGGTTAGGTTTAGAGTTAAGGTTAAGGATAGGGTTAGGGTTAGGATTAGGGTTAGGGTTATGTTTGCCATAGAGGTTAGATTTAGAGTTAGGGTTAAGGTACAGTTTAGGTTTACAGTTAGGGTTAGGGTTAGGGTTAGGGTTACGGTACAGATTAGGGTTCGGGTTATGGTTAGGGTTAGGGTTACGGTATTGGTTAGGGTTAGGGTTAGGGTTAGGGTTGGGTTTATGGTTACAGTTAGTGTAACGGTATAGGTTAGGGTTATGGTTAGGGTTAGGGTTAGGTTTAAAGTATAGGATAGCTTTAATGTTAGGGTTAGGGTTAGGTTTAGGGTTACGGTACAGGTTAGGGTTAGGGTTAGGTTAAGGGTTACGGTACAGTTTAAGGTTAGGTTTAGGTGTAGGGGTAGGGTTACGGTACCGGTAGTTTTACGATTAGGGTTACTGTTAGGGTTAGGGTTAGGGTTACTGTACCAGTTAGGTTTAGGTTTATGGTTAGGGTTACGGTACAGATTAGGGTTTCGGTTAGGGTTAGGGTTCCGTTTAGGTTTGCGGTACAGTTGTGGGTTAGAGTTACGGGTAGGGTTAGGGTTAGGGTTAGGGTTAGGGTTCCGGTACAGGTTAGGTTTACGGTTAGGGGTATGGTTACGGTACAGGTAAGGGTTACGGTTAGGGTTAGCCTTAGGGGTAGGGTTAGGTTTAGGGTTTGGGTTAAGTTTAGGGTTAGGGTTAGGGTCAGGGTGACGGTACAGGTTAGAGTTAGGGTTAGGGTTAGGGTTACAGTTACGGTAGTTGTTAATGTTAGTCTTAGGGTTGGGGTTAGGGTTACGGTTAGGGTTACGGTACAGGTTAGGGATACGTTTACGTTTAGGGTTAGGGTTAGGTTTAGGGTTAAGGTTAGGTTTAGGGTAAGATTTTGGGTTAGGTTTAGGGTTAGGTTTGCCATAGAGTTTAGTGTTAGGTTTAGGGTTATAGTACAGGTTAGTTTTAGAGTTAGGGTTAAAGTTAGTGTTAGGGTTACGGTTCAGTTAACGGTTAGGGTTAGGGTTAGGGTTACAGTACATGGTAGGGTTAGGGTTAGGGTTAGGTTTAGGGTTACGGTACAATTTAGGGTTAGGGTTAGTGTTAGGGTTAGGGTTACGGTACAGGTTAGTTTTAGGGTTAGGGTTTGGGTGAGTGTTAGGATTAGGGTTACGGTACAGGTTAGGGTTAGGTTTAGGGTTAGGGTTAGGGTTTCGGTGCAGGTTAGGGGAAAGGTTAGGTTCAGGGGTACGGTACAGGTTAGATTTAGGTTTACGGTGAGGGTTAGGGTTAGGGTTAGGTTTAGGGTTATTGTACAGTTTAGGTTTAGGTTTATGGTAGGGTTAGTGTTAGGGTTAGGGTTAGAGTACAGGTTAGGGTTAGGTTTAGTGTTGGGATTAGGGTTAGCGTTATGTTTGCCATAGAGGTTAGATTTAGAGTTAGGGTTAGTGTATAGGTTAGTTTTAGAGTTAGGATTAGGGTTAGGGTTAGGGTTTTGGTTCAGGTTAGGGTTAGGGTTAGGGTAAGGGTTAGGGTTACGGTACAGCGTAGAGTTCGGATTATGGTTAGGGTGACAGTACACCTTAGGGTTAGGGTTACGGTTAGAGTTAGGTTTTGGTTTACGGTACAGGTTAGGTTTAGGGTTAGGTTTAGGTTTAAGGTTAGCGTTAGGGTTACGGTACAGGTTAGTGTTAGGGTTAGGGTTTGGGTTACGGTACAGGGTAGGGTGAGGGTTAGGGTTACGGTTAGGATTACAATACAAGTTAGGTTTAGGTTTAGTGTTATGGTTAGGGTTACATTACCGGTTAGGCTTATGATTTGGGTTCGGGTTTCGTTTCAGGTTAGTGTGAGGGTTGGGGTTAGGGATACGGTACAGTTTAGGGTTAGGGTTAGGTTTAGGGTTAGGGTTAGAGTTACGGTAGAGGTTAGGTTTAGGTTAGGGTTAGTGATGCGGTACAGGTTAGGTTTATGCTTAGGTTTAGAGTTAGGGTTACGATTAGGGTTGCCGTACAGCTGTCCGTAATATTTACGCATATTGTTAGGGTTAGGGTTAAGGTTATGGTACAGGTTAGCGTGAGGGTTAGTGATAGGGTTACGGTACAGGTTAGGGATAGTGTTAGGGTTAGGTTTAGGATTAGGGTTACGGTACAGGTTAGGGTTAGGTGTAGGGTTTCTGTACATTTTAGGGTTAGGGTTAGGGTTAGGGTTACGGTTCAGGGTAGGGTTCGGATTATGGTTAGAGTGACGGTACAAGTTAGGGTTAGTGTTGGGTTAGAGTAGGTTTGGGTTTACGGTACAGGTTAGGGTTAGGGTTAAGTTTAGGGTTAGGGTTAGGGTTAGGGTTACGGTACATGTTAGGGTTACGGTGAGGGTTAAGGTTAGGAATAGAGATAGGGTTAGGTTTACTGTTAGGTTTACGGTCTAGGTTAGGGTTAGTGTTATGATTAGGGTTACTGTACAGGTTGGGGTTAAGTTTAGGGTTACTGTACAGGTTTGCCTTAGGTTTAGAGTTAGGGTTAGGGTTAGGGTTACGGTACAGGTTAGGGTTAGGGTTACGGTACAATTTAGGGTTAGGTTTAGGGTTATGTTACAGGCTAGCATTAGGTTTTGGATTAGGGTTGGGGTTACGGTACATGTTAGGGTTAGGGTAGGGTTAGGGTTAGGGTTACAATACACGTTATGGTTAGGTTTAGGGTTACGGTATTGGTTAGGGTTATGGTTAGGGTTATGGTACAGGTTAGCGTTAGGCTTAGGGTTAGGGTTAGGCTTAAGTTTATGATACAGATTAGGGGTAGGGTTAAGTTTAGGGTTACCATACAGGTTAGGGTTACGGTTAGGGTTAGGGTTGCCGTACAGGTTAGGGTTAGGTTACGGTTAAGGTTACCGTACAGGTTACGTTAGGGTTAGGGTTAGGGTTATGGTTAGGTTTACCATACAGGTTAGTGTCAGGGTTAGGGATCGCTTTAGGGTTAGGGTTACGATTAGGTTTGCTGTACAGGTTAGGGTTAGGTTTACCTTACAGGTTAGTGTTAGGCTTCGGGTTTGGTTAGGGTTGCGGTAGAGGTTAGGGTTAGGGTTAGGATAAGGGTTACCGTACATTTAGGTTTATTTTTAGAGTTAGGGTTAGGTTTGCGGTACAGGTTAGCGTTAGGGTTAGGGTTACGGTACAGGTTAGCATTAGGGTTGGTGTTGGGATTAGGGTTACGGGACAGATTAGGGTTAGGGTTAGGGTTAGGGTTAGGGTTAGGGTTACGGTACAGGTTATGGTTAGGTTTAGGGTAAGGGTTAGGGTTCGGGTTATGGTACAGGTTAGTTTTAGGTTTAGGGTTACGTTTGCCTTAGAGGTTGGATTTAGAGTTAGGTTTAGGTTTCAGGTTGGGTTTAGATTAGGGTTAGGGTGCGGGTTACGGTGCAGGTTAGGGTTACGGTTAGGGTTATGGTACAGGGTAGGGTTAGGAATATGGTTAGGGTTACGGTACAAGTTAGGTGTAGGGTTAGGTTTAGAATTTGGTTAGGGTTACGGTACAAGTTAGGGTTAGGTTTACGGTTAGCGTTAGGGTTAGGGTTACAGTACAGTTTAGTGTTAAGTTTAGTGTTAGGATAAGGTTAGGGTTCGGGTTACGGCTGTAGTTACGGTTAGGGTTAGGGTTGGGTTTAGGGTTACGGTTAATGTCACCGTACAGTTTAGGGTTATGGTTAGGGTTAGGGTTAATTTTAGGGTAGGGTTACGGTTACAATACAGGTTATGGTTAGTTTTAGGGTGAGGGTTCAGGTTAGAGTATAGGTTAGGGTTAGGTTTGGGTTACGTTAGGTTAGGGTTAGGTTTAGGGTTAGTGTTAGGGTTAAGGATATGGTACAAGTTAGGTTTACATTTAGGTTGAGGGTTAGGTTTACGGTATAGGTTAGCGTTAGGGTTAGGGTTAGTGTTACGTTACACGTTATGTCTTGGTATAGGTTTAGTGTTAGGGTTAGGTTTACGGTACAGGTTAGGGTTAGTTTTAGGGTTAGGGTACAGTTTAGAGTTACGGTTAGGGGATGGTTATGGTACAGGTAAGGGTTAGATTTAGGTTTAGCGTTAGGGGTAGGGTTACGGTACACTTTAGGGTTAAGTTTAGGGTTAGGGTTAGGTTAGGTTTAGTGTTACGGTACAGGTTATGGTTAGGGTTAGTGTTAGGGTTAGTGTTAGGCTTGCCATAGAGTTTAGAGTTAGGGTTAGGGTTAGGGTACAGGCTAGGTTTAGAGTTAAGTTTAATGTTAGGGTTAGGGTTACGTTACAGGTAGGGTTAGGGTTAGGGTTACGGTACAGTTAGGTTTAGGTTTAGTGTTAGCTTTAGGGTTACGGTACAAGTTAGGGTTAGGGTTAGGGTTAGGGTTAGGGTTACGATACAGGTTAGTGTTAGTGTTAGGGTTAGGGTTAGGGTTAGGATTAGGGTTAGGGTTAAGGTACAGGTTACGGTTAGGGTTACGGGTAGGGTTACGGTACAGGTTAGGGTTAGGTTTACGGTTAGAGTTACGGTACAGGTGAGGGTTAGGCTTAGTGTTAGAGTTACAGTTCAGGTTATAGTTAGGTTTAGGGTTACGGTTAGGGTTACGGTACAGGTTAGGTTTAGGGTTAGGGTCCGTGTTACGGTTCAGGTAAGGGTGACGTTTAGGGTCAGTGTTAGGGTTACGTTTATGGTTGTGGTACAGTTGTTGGTTAGGGTTATGGGTAGGTTTAGGGTTAGTTAAGGGTTACGGTTCAGGGTAGGTTTAGGGTTAGGGTTAGTGTTGCGGTACCGGTTAGGGTTAGGGTTAGGGTTAGGGTTAGGGTTACGGTACAGGTTAGGTTTAGGGTTAGGGTCAGTGTTACGGTACAGGTAAGGCTTAGCGTTAGGGTTAGCGTTAGGGTTAGGGTTACGGTACACTTTAGGGTCAAGTTTAGGGTTAGGGTTAGGGTTAGTGTTACAGTAGTGGTTAGGGTTAGGCTTAGTGTTGGGTTTAGGGTTATGGTTAGCGTTACGGTACAGGTTAGGGTTACGGTTAGTGTTAGGCTTAGTTTTAGGCTTAGGGTTATGGTTAGGGTTGCGGGACAGGTTAGGGTTAGGGTTACGGTTACGGTACAGGTTAATATTAGGGTTAGGGTTAGAGTTACTGTACACGTTAGGGTTAGGGTTATGGTTAGGTTTACGGTACAGGTTAGGGTTAAGGTTAGGTTTAGGGCTAGGTTTAGGTTTACGGTACAAGTTAGGGTTACGGTTAGTTTTAGGTTTATGGTTACAGTATAGGTGAGCATTAGTGTAAGAGTTAGGGTAAGTTTTAGGGTTATGGGACAGGTTAGGGTTAGGGTTAGGGTAGGGTTCGGGTTAGGGTTACGGTACAGGTTAGGATTAGGTTTCGGGATAGGGTTAGGTTTACGGTACAGGTTAGGGTTAGAGTTAGGGTTAAGGTTAGTGTTAGGGTAAGGGTTAGGGTTAGTGTTAGTGTTACGGTACAGTGTAGTGTTAGGATTTGGGTTAGGTTTAGGGTTACTGTACAATTTAGGGTTAGTGTTAGTGTTAGTGTTACGGTACAGGTTAGGATTAGGGTAGGGTTAGGGTTAAGGTTACGGTACAAGTTACGGGTTAGGTTTAGGGTTACAATACCGGTTTGGGTTAGGGTTAGGGTTAGGGTTAGGGTTGCGGTACAGATTAGGGTTAGGGTTACGGTTAAGGTTACCATACAGGTTACGTTATGGTTAGGGTTAGGGTTATTGTTAGGGTTACCATACAGGTTAGTGTCAGGGTTAGAGATAGCTTTAGGGTTAGGGTTACAATTAGGTTTGCTGTACAGGTTAGAGTTAGGGTTACCTTACAGGTTAGTGTTAGGCTTCGGGTTTGGTTAGGGTTGCGGTAGAGGTTAGGGTTAGGGTTAGGGTTACCGTACATTTAGGTTTAGGTTTAGAGTTAGGGTTAGGGTTACGGTACAGGTTAGCATTAGGGTTGGTGTTGGGATTAAGGTTACGGTACAGGTTAGGGTTAGGGTTAGGGTTACGGTTACGGTACAGGTTATGGTTAGGTTTAGGGTTAGGGTTAGGGTTCGGTTTACGGTACAGGTTAGGTTAAGGGTTAGGGTTACGTTTGCCTTAGTGGTTGGTTTTAGAGTTAGGTTTAGGTACAGGTTAGGTTTAGATTTAGGGTTAGCGTTAGGATGAGGGTTACAGTGCAGGTTAGGTTTATGGTTAGGGTTACGGTACAGGGTAGGGTTAGGATTATGGTTAGGGTTACGGTGCAAGTTAGGTTTAGGTTTAGGGTTAGTGTTTGGTTAGGTTTACGGTACAGGTTAGGGTTAGGTTTGCGGTTAGCGTTAGGGTTAGGGTTACAGTACAGTTTAGTGTTAAGTTTAGTGTTAGGATAAGGTTAAGGTTCGGGTTACGGTTGTGGTTAGTGTTAGGGTTAGGGTTGGGTTCAGGGTTATGGTTAGGGTCACCGTACAGTTTTGGGTTACCGTTAGGGTTAGGGGTTCTTTTAGGGTTAAGTTTAGGGTTAGGGTTAGGGTTACGGTACAGGTTAGGCTTACCGTTAGGGTTAAGTTTAGGGATAGGGATGGGGTTAGGTTTAGTGTTAGGTTTACGGTCTAGGTTAGGGTTAGGCGTAGCATTGAGTTTGACGTACTGGTTAGGGTTAAGGTTAGGGTTACGGTACTGTTTAGCATTAGGTTTAGGGTTAGGGTTAGGTTTACGATACAGGTCAGGGTTAGGGTTAGGTTTAGGGTTATTGTACAGGTTAGCGTTAGGGTTAGGGTTAGGGTTACGGTACACGTTAGGGTTAGTGTTAGGTTTAGTGTTAGGGTTAGGGTTAGGGTTATGATACAAGTTAGGGTTAGGGTTAGTGTTAGGCTTAGGGTTACGGTACATGGTAGGGTTAGGGTTAGGTTAGGGTTAGGGTTAGGTTAACGATACAAGTTAGGGTTAGGGTTTCTTTTAGGGTTAGATTTATGGTACAGGTTAGGGTTAGGGTTACGGTACAGGTTCGGTTTAGGGTTAGGGTTGGGTTTAAGGTTACGGTTACTGTACAGGTTAGGGTTATGTTTAGGGTTATGTTTAGGGTTAGGGTTAATTATAGGGTTAGTGTTAGTGTTAGGGTTACTGTACAGGTTAGAGAATTAGGGTTAGGGTTAGTGTTAGGGTTAAGTTTGTGGTACAGGTTAGGGTTACGGTTTCAGTTAGGGTTACCATACAATTTAAGGTTAGGGTTAGTTTTATGGTTAGGGTTAGGGTTACCGTACAGTTTAGTGTCAGGGTTAGTTTTAAGGTTATGTTTAGAGTTTGGGTTACCGTGAAGGTTAGGGTTAGGGTCAGGGTTAGGGTTGCGGTAAAGGTTAGGTTTAGGGTTAGGGTTACGGTACACGATACCATTAGGTTTAGGTTTAGGGTTAGGGTTACGGTACAGGTTAGGGTTAGGTTTAGGGTTAGGGTTAGGGTTAGGGTTACGATACAGGTTAGGGTGAAGTTTAGGGTAAGGGTTAGGTTTACGGTACCAGTAAGGGTTACGGTTAGGTTTAGGGTTAGGTTTACGGTATACGTTAGCGTTAGGGTTAGGGTTAGGGTTAGGTGAGGGTTATGGTATAGGTTAGGTTTAGGTTTAGGTTTAGGTTTAGGGTTAGGTTTAGGGTTACGTTAAGGTTAGGTTTTGGGTTAGGGTTAGGGTTAGGGTTAGGGTTAGGGTTAGGTTTGCCATAGTTGTTAGGGTTAGGGTTAGGGTTAGTGTTAGGGTTAGGGTTATGTTAGAGGTTATGGTTACGTTAGGGTTAGGGTTAGGGTTACGGTACAGTTTAGGGTTAGGGTTAGTGTTAGAGTTAGGGTTAGGTTTGCCATAGAGTTTAGATTTAGGGTGAGGGTTAGGGTACGGGTTAGGTTTATAGTTAGTTTTAAGGTTAGGGTTAGGGGTACGTTACAGGGTAGGGTTAGGGTTAGGTTTAGGGTTTCGGTACAGGTTAGGGTTAGGTTTAGTGTTAGGGTTACAGTACAGGTTAGGATTAGGGTTATGTTTAGGGTTATGGTACAGGTTAGGTTTAGGGTTAGGGTAAGTGTTACGGTACAGGTAAGAGTTACGGTTAGGTTTAGGGTTAGGGTTAGGGTCAAAGTTAGGTTTAGGGTAAGGTTTTGGTTTAGGGTTAGGATTAGTGTTACGGTACAGGTTTGGGTTAGGGTTAGTGTTAGGGTTAGGGTTAGGTTTGCCATAGAGTTTAGGGTTAGGGATAGGGTTAGGGTACAGATTAGTTTTAGAGTTTGGGTTAAGGCTAGGTTTAGGGTTAGGGTTCAGGTAACAGTTTGGGTTAGGGTTACGGTACATGGTAGGGTTAGGTTTAGGGTTAGGTTTTGGGATACGGTACAATTTAGGGTTAGTGTTAGGGTTAGCGTTACGGAACAGGTTAGTGTTAGTGTTAGGGTTAGGGTTAGGGTAAGTTTTAGGGTTCGGGTTACGGTACAGGTTAGGGTGCGGTTTAGGGTTAGGGTTTTGGTACATTTTAGGGTTGAGGTTAGGTTAAGATTTAGATTTAGGGTTACGGTACAGTTTAGGTTTAGGATTAGGTTTAGTGTTACGGTACAGGTAATAATTACATTAGGGTATGGTTACGGTTAGTGTTATGGTTAGGGTTGCGGTACAGTTGTGGTTTAGGGTTACTTGTAGGGTTGGGGTTAGGGTATGGGTTACGGTTCCAGGTAAGGTTAGGTTTAGGGTTATGGTTATGGTACGGGTTAGGGTTAGGGTTAGGGTTAGGGTTAGGGCTACCCTACAGATTAGTGTCAGGGTTAGGGTTAGGGTTAGGGTTAGGGTTGCGGTACAGGTTAGGGTTAGGGTTAAGTTTAGGGTTACCGTACAGGTTAGGGTTAGTGTTAGGGTTAGGGTTACCATAAAGGTTAGGTTTAGGATTAGGGTTAGGGTTAGGGTTTAAGTACAGGTTAAGTTTAGGGTTAGGGATAGGGTTACGGTACAGGTTCCGGTAAGTGTTAGGGTTAGGTTTACGGTACAGGTTATGGTTAGGGTTAGGGTTAGGGTTTCGGTACAGGTTAGGGTTAAGGTTAGGTTTAGGGTTAGGGTTATGGTTACGGTACAGGTTCGGGTTAGTGTTAGGGTTAGGTTTACGGTACAGGTTATTGTTAGGGTTAGGGTTAGGGTTTCGGTACAGGTTAGGGTTAAGGTTAGGTTTAGGGTTAGGGTTGGGGTTACGTTACAGGTTAGGTTTAGGTTTAGGGTTAGTGTTACGGTACAGGTAAGGTAACAGTAAGGGTTAGTGTTAGGATTAGGGTTACGGTAATGTTTGAGGTATAGTTGTGGGCTAGTGTTATGGGTATGGTTAGGGTTACAGTTACAGTACAGGTTAGGGTTAGGCTTCGGGTTAGGTTTAGGGTTAGATTTAGGGTTAGTGTTAGGGTGATGTTTAGGGTTAGGGTTACCTTACAGGTTAGTGTCATGGTTAGGGTTAGGGTTAGGTTTAGGTTTAGCCTTAGGGTTGGGGTACAGGTTAGGTTTAGGTTTAGGGTTAGGGTTATCATACAGTTTAGGTTTAGGGTTAGGGTTAGGTTTGTGGTACAGGTTAGGATTAGGGTTAGGGTTATGGTTACAGTACAGGTCAGCATTTGGTTTAGGGTTAGGGTTACGGTAAAGGTTAGGGTTAGGGTAAGGGTTAGGGTTACGGTACATAGTAGGTTTAGGTTTAGGGTTAGGATTAGGGTTATGGTACAGGTTAGGTTTAGGGTTAGGTTTAGGGTCGCGGTACAGGTTAAGGTTAAGGTTAGGTTTAGGGTTAGGGTTAGGGTTACAGTAAAAGTTATGGTTATGGTTAGGCTTAGGGTTATGGTTAGTGTATAGTTTAGCATTAGGGTTAGGTTTAGGGTTAGGTTTAGAGTTACGGTACAGGTTAGGGTTAGGTTTAGGGGTAGGGTTAGGGTTACGGTACAGGTTAGGGTTAAGGATTTGTTTAGGATTAGGGTTCGGGTTCGACTTTGAGTTAGAGTTAGGTTTATGGAACAAGTTAGGTTTACGGTAAGTTTTAGGGTTAGGTTTACGGTATAGGTTAGTGTTGGGTTTAGGTTTAGGGTTAGCTTTAGGGTACGGTAGAGTTTAGGTTTAGGGATAGGATTAGGGTTAGGTTTACGGTACAGGTTAGGTTTAGGGTTAGTGTTAGGGTTACAGTATAGGTTAGGTTTAGGTTATGTTTAGGGCTACGGAACAGGTTAGGGTTAGGGTTAGGGTTAGTGTTACTATACGGTAAGGGTTACGGTTAGGGTTAGGTATAGGGTTACGGTTAGTGTTGCGGTACAGTTGTGGGTTAGGGTTAAGGTTAGGGTTAGGATTATGGTACAGGTTAGGTTTAGGTTAGGGGTATGGTTACGGTACAGGTAAGGGTTAGGGTTAGGGTCAGGGTTACGGTACAGGTTAGAGTTACGGTTAGGGTTACGGTTAGTGTTACGGTTACGGTAGTCATTTGGGTAAGGCTTAGGGTTGGGTTTAGGGTTATGGTTAGTGATACGGTACAGGTTAGGGATACGTTTATGGTTAGGGTTAGGGTTAAGGTTAGGTTTAGGGTAAGGTTTGGGTTTAGGGTTAGGGTTAGTGTTACAGTACAGGTTAGGGTTAGGGTTAGTGTTAGGGTTAGGGTTAGGTTTGCCATAGAGGTTAGTTTTGGGGTTAGGGTTTGGGTACAGGTTATGTTTAGAGTTAGAGTTAAAGTGAGGTTTAGGGTTACGGTTAGGTTTTGGGTTACGGTACAGTTTAGGGTTTGGGGTAGGCTTAGGGTTAGGGTTACGGAACAAATAGGTTTACGGTAAGATTTAGAGTTAGGGTTACGTTATAGGTTAGCGTTAGGATTAGAGTTAGGGTTAGGGTTAGCTTTAGGGTTACGGCACAGGTTAGTGTTAGGGTTAGGGTTAGGGTTCAGGTTAGGTTTACAATAGAGGTAAGGGTTAGTTTTACGGTTACTGTACAGGGTAGGGTTAGGGTTAGAGTTAGTGTTATGGTTACGACACAAGTTAGAGTTAGGGTTAGGGTTAGGTTTAGGGTTAGGGTTACAGTACAGGTTAGGTTTAGGGTTAGTGGTAGAGTTACGGTACAGGTTAGTGTTAGGGTTAGGATTAGGGATAGGGTACAAGTTACGGTTATGGTTAGGTTTATGGTTAGGGTTACGGTATATGTTACCATTAGTGTTAGGGATAGGGTTAGGTTTAGGGTTTTGGTACAGGTTAGGGTTAGTTTTACGGTACAGTTTAAGGTTAGGTTTAGTGTTAGTGTTAGGGGTACGGTAGAGGTTAGGGTTAGGGTTAGGATTAGGATTAGGGATACGGTACAGGTTAGGGTTAGGGATAGGGTTACATTTCCATAGAGTTTAAATATAGGCTTATGGTTAGGGTACAGGTTAGGTTTATAGTTAGGTTTAAGGTTAGGGTTAGGGTTACTTTACAGGTTAGGGTTAGGGCTAGTGTTACGGTTCAGGGTAGACTTAGGTTTATGTTTAGGTTTACGGTACAGGTTAGGGTTAGGTTTAGGGTTAGGGTTTCGGTAGAGATTAGGGTTAAGATTAGGTTTAGAGTTAGCATTTTGGTTCAGGTTAGGTTTAGGTTTAGGTTTAGTGTTACTGTACTGGTAAGGGTTACGGTTAGGGTACGGTTACGGTTAGGGTTATGGTTAGGCTTGCGGTACATTTGTGGTTTAGGGATACTTGTAGGGTAGGGGTTAGGGTAAGGGTTACGGTTAAGGGTAAGGTTAGCTTTAGGATTATGGTTATGGTACGGGTTAGATTTAGGGTTACGGTTAGTGTTAGGGCTACCGTACAGATTAGTGTCAGGGTTGGGTTAGGGTTAGGGTTAGGGTTAGTGTTACTGTACAGGTTAGGTTTAGGGTTAGGATTAGTGTACGGTACAGTTAAGGGTAACGGTTAGGGTTAGTGTTAGGGTTAGGGTTACGGTTAGGGTTGCGTTATAATTGTGGGTTAGGGTTACGGGTAGGGTTAGGGTTATGGTTAGAATTATGGTTCAGGGTAGGGTTAGGTTTAGGGTTAGGGTTACGGTACAAGTGAGGGTTATGTTTAGGGTTAGCGTTAGGGTTAGGATTACGGTACAGGTTAGGGTTAGGGTTAGGGTTAGGGTTAGGGTTATGTTTAGGGTTAGGGTTGCCGCACAGGTTAGTGTCAGGGTTAGGGTAAAGGTTAGATTTAGGTTTAGGGTTAGGGTACAGGTTAGGTTTAGGTTTGGGTTTAGCGTTCGTACAGCTTAGGGTTTGGGTTAGGGTTAGGGTTCGGGTTCGGTTTAGGGTTAGGGTTACGGTACACGGTAGGATTAGGGTTAGGGTTAGGGTTACGATACAAGTTAGGGTTAGGGTTAGTGTAGGGTTAGGGTTACGGTACAGGTTAGGTTTATGCTTAGGGTTAGGGTTAGCGTTAGGTTTAGGGTTAGTGTTACAGTAAAGGTTAGGGTTAAGGTTAGTGTTAGGAATAGGTTTAGGGATATGGTACAAGCTAGGGTTACGGTTAGGTTTAGGGTTAGTGTTACAGTATAGGTTAGCATTAGGGTTAGGGTTAGCGTTAGGTTTAGGGTTACGGTACAGGTTAGGGTTAGGGTTAATGTTAGGGTTAGGGTTAGGTTTGCCATAGAGTTTTGGGTTAGGGTTAGATTACAGGTTAGGTTTATAGTTAGGGTTAAGCTTACTGTTAGTGTTACGGTACAGTTTAGGGTTAGTGTTAGTGTTAGGTTTAGGTTTACGGTACAGGGTAGAGGTAGGTTTAGTGTTAGGGTTTTGGTACAAGTTAGGTTTAGGTTTAGGGTAACTGTTACGGTACTTTAAGGGTTATGGTTAGGGTTAGGTTTACGGTTATGTTTAGGGTTAGGGTGAGTGTTATGGTACAGGTAAGGCTGGGGTTAGGGTTAGCGTTGGGTTAGGGTTAGGGTTAGGGTTAAGTTTAGAGTTAGGATTAGGGTTAGGGTTACGGTACATGTTAGGGTTATGGTTAGGGTTAGGTTTAGGTTTAGGGTTAAGCTTATGTTTAGGGTAAGGTTTAGTGTTAGGGTTAGGGTTAGTGTTACGGTACAGTTTAGGGTTATGGTTAGTGTTAGGGTTAGGGTTAGGTTTGCCATAGAGGCCAGGTTTATGGTTACAGTTAGGGTACAGTTTACGTTTAGAGTTAGGGTTAAGGTGAGGTTTAGGGTTACAGTAAAGGTGGGGGTTAGGGTTTGGTTTAGGGATAGAGTACAGGGTAGGGTTAGTGTTAGGTTTAGTTTAGGGTGACGGTACAACTTAGCTTAGGATTAGAGTTAGGTTTAGGGTTATGGTACAGGTTAGTGTTAAGGTTAGGGTTAGGGTTACGGTTAGGGCTAGGGTTAGGGTTAGGGTTACGGTACAGGTTAGGGTTAGTTAGTTTCGGTACAGTTTAGGGTTAAGGTTAGGTATAGGCTTAGGGTTAGCATACGGTACAGGTTAGGTTTAGGTTTAGTGTAGGCGTTACAGGACAGGTAAGGGTAACCATTAGGGTTAGGGTTAGTGTTAGGGTTACTGTACAGGTTAGGGTTAGGTTTAGGGTTAGGGTTTCGGTACAGGTTTGGGTTAGGGTTTGTGTTACGGTTACGGTACAGGTTAGCATTAGGTTTAGGGTTAGGGTTTGGGTTACGGTACAGGTTAGGTTTAGGGTTAGGGTCAGAGTAAGGGTTAGGGTTACCGTACAGGTTATGGTTAGGTTTTGGGTAAGGGTTACTGTACAAGTTATTGTAACGGTTAGGTTTATGGTTAGGGTCAGTGTATAGGTTACATTAGGATTAGGGTTAAGGTTAGGTTTAGGGTTGCGGTACAGGTTATGGTTAGGTGTAGGGTTAGGGTTACGGTACATGTTAGGGTTAGGTTTAGGGGTAGGGTTAGGGTTACGGTACAGGTTAGGTTTAAGGATAGTTTAAGGGTTAGGGTTCTGGTTTGGGGTAGGGTTAGGTTTACCATACAGGTTAGGTTTAGGGTTAGGGTTAGGGTTAGGGTTTCGGTAGAGGTTATGTTTACGTTATGGTTACGTTAGCGTTAGGTTTAGGGGTTTACGGTACAGGTTAGGGTTAGGGTTAGCTTTAGTGTAACGGTACAGGTTAGGGTTAGGGATAGGGTAGGTTTAGGGTTACGGTACAGGTTAGGGTTAGGGTTAGGGTTACGGTACAGCGTAGGGTTAGGTTTAGAGTTAGTGTTATGGTTAAGATACAAGTTTTGGTTAGGTTTAGGTTTAGGGTTAGGGTTAGGGTTGTGGTACAGGTTAGTGTTAGGTTTAGGGTCCGGGTTAGGGATAGTTTTACAGTACAGGTTAGGTTTAAGTTTAGTGGTCGGGTAATGGTACAGGTTAGTGTTATAGGGAAGGTTAGGGTTAGGGTTAGGTATAGGGATACGGTACAAGTTAAGGTTACGTTTAGGTTTAGGATTAGTGTTACAGTATAGGTTAGCGTAAGGGTTAGGGTTAGGGTTAGGGTTATGGTACAGGTTAGGGTTAGGGTTAGGTTTAGGGTTAGGGTTAGGTTTAGGGTTAGGGTTCGGTTTAGGTTTAGGGTTAGGGTTAGTGGTACGGTACAGGTTTGGGTTAGTGTTAAGTTTAGGGTTAGGGTTAGGGTTACAGTACAGGTTAGGTTTAGGGTTAGGGTTAGGTTAAGGGTTAGGGTTAGGGTTATGGTACAGGTTAAGGTTACGGTTAGGGGTATGGTTACAGTACAGGTAATGGTTAGGGTTACGGTTAGCGTTAGTGTTAGTCTTAGGGTTAGGGTTAGGGTTAAGTTTAGGGTTAGGGTTAGCGTTAGGGTTAGGATTAGGTTTAGGTTTACGGTTACGGTTATGGAAGTGGTTAGGGTTAGGCTTAGGGTTGTTTTTAGGGTTACGGTTAGGGTTACGGTACAGGTTTGGGATACGTTTACGGTTAGGTTTAGAGTTACTGTTAGAGTTATGTTTAAGTTTAGGGTAAGGTTTTCTGTTAGGGTTAGGGTTAGTGTTACGGTACATGTTAGGGTTAGAGTTAGTGTTAGGGTTAGAGTTAGGTTTGCCATAGATGTTAGGGTTAGCGTTAGGATTAGGGTACAGGTTAGTTTTAGAGTTAGGGTTAAGATTAGGGTTAGGGTTATGGTACATGTAAGGGTTAAGGTTAGAGTTGCGGTACAGGGTAGGGTTATGGTTAGGGTTAGGTTTAGGGTTATGGACCAATTTAGGTTTAGGGTTAGTGTTAGGGTTAGGGGTACGGTACAGGTTAGGTTTAGGGTTAGGGTTAATGTTACGGTACATGTAAGGGTTAAGGTTAGGGTTAGAGTTACTTTTAGGGTCACAGTTAGGGTTGCGGTACAGTTGTGGTTTAGGGTTACGGGTAGGGTTGGGGTTAGGGTTAGTGTTACGGGTCAGGGTTGGGTTAGGTTTAGGGTTATGGTTATGGTACATGTTAAGGTTAGGGTTAGGGTTATGGTTAGGCTTAGTGTTGCGGTACAGGTTAGGGTTAGGGTTAGTGTTAGGGTTACAGTACAGGTTAGGGTAAGGGTTAAGTTTAGGGTTACAGTACGTGTTAGGTTTAGGTTTAGTATAAGTGTTATGGTACAGGTAAGGGTTATGATTAGGGTTAGGGTAGGGTCACGGATAGGGTTGAGGTACTGTGGTGGGTTAGGGTTATGGGAAGGGTTACGGTTAGGGTTAGGGTAAGGTTTAGGTTTAGGGTTACGGTACAGGTTAGGGTTACGGTTAGGGGTATGGTTACAGTACAGGAAGGGTTAGGTTAGGGTTAGGGTTTGGTTAGGGTGAGGGTTAGGATTTGGGTTACGGTACAGGTTAGAGGTAGGGTTAGGGTTAGGTTTAGGGTTAGGGTTACGGTTACGGAAGTGGTTAGGGTTACGCTTAGGGTTGTTTTTAGGATTACAGTTAGGGTTACGGTACAGGTTTGGGATATGTTTACGGTTAGTGTTAGGGTTAGGGTTATGAGGTAAGGTTTTGGTTTAGGGTTAGGGTTAGTGTTACGGTACACGTTAGGGTTAGGGGTAGTGTTAGGGTTAGCGTTAGGTTTGCCATAGAGGTTACGGTTAAGGTTTTGGTTAGGGTACAGGTTAGGTTTAGAGTTAGGGTTAAGATTAGGGTTAGGGTTACGGTACACGTAAGGGTCAGGGTTAGGGTTGTGTTACAGGGTAGGGTTAGGGTTAGAGTTACATTTACAGTTACGGACCAATTTAGGGTTAGGGTTAGTGTTAGTGTTGGGGTTATGGTACAGGTGAGTGTTAGAGTTAGGGTTAGGGTTAGAGTTATGGTCAATTTAGGTTTAGTGTTAGTTTTAGGGCTAGGGTTTCGGTACAGGTTAGGGTTAAGGTTAGATTTAGGGTTAGGGTTAGGGTTACGGTTAGGGTTGCGGTACAGTTGTGGTTTAGGGTTATGGGTAGTTTTGGCGTTTGGGTTAGTGTTACGATTCAGGGTAGGGTTAGGTTTAGGGTTATGGTTACGGTACAGTTTAGGGTTTGGGTTAGGGTTAGGGATAGGGTTACGGTACAGGTTATGTTTAGGGTAAGGTTTAGTGTTACGGTACAGGGAAGGGTTACGGTTAGGGGTATGGTTACATTACATGTAAGGGTTAGGGTTAGCGTTAGGGTTAAGGTTAGGGTTAGGGTTAAGTTTAGAGTTAGTTATAGGTTTAGGTTTACGGTACAGGTTAGAGTTTGGGTTAGGTTTAGGGTTAGGGTTAGATTTAGAGTTACGGTACAGGTTATGTTTAGGGTTAGGGTTAGTGTTACTGTACAGGTAAGGGTTACGGTTAGGATTACAGTTAGGGTTGTGGTTACGGGTAGGGTTAGGTTTAGGGTTAGGCTTACGTTACAGGTTATGGTGAGGCTTAGGGTTAGGGTTATGGTGCAGCTTAGGGTTAGGTGTATGGTTACGGTACAGGTTAGGTTTAGGGTTAGGGTTAGGTTTTTGGTACAGTTTGGGGTTAGGTTAGGGTTAGGTTTAGGGTTACGGTACAGGTTAGTTTTAGGGTTAGGTTTTTTTTTTAGTTTTAGGTTTAAGGTTAGGTACTGGTTAGGTTTAGGGTTAGGGTTTGTTTTACAGTACAGGTAAGTGTTACAGTAGGGTTAGGTTTAGGTTTAGGGTTAGGGTTGCCATACAGTTGTGGTTTAGGGTTACATGTAGGGTTAGGGTTAGGGTTACGGTACAAGTTAGGTTTAGGGTTAGTGTTAGGGTTACGGTACAGGTAAGGGTTACGGTTAGGGTCAGTGTTAGGGTTATGGTTAGTGTTGCGGTACAGGTTTCGGTTAGGGTTACGGGTTTGGTTAGTGTTAGGGATAGAGTTAGGGTTAGGGTTATAGTACAGGTTAGGGTAGGGTTAGGCTTAGCTTTAGGGTTAGGATTACGGTACAGTTTCAGGTTAAGTTTAGTTTTGGGTTATGGTTAGGGTTAGGGTTAGGGTTACGGTACCGGTTAGGTTTAGGGTTAGGGTGAGTGTTAGGGTACAGGTTATGGTTAGGGTTAGGCTCAGGGTTAGTGTTACGGAACAGGTGAGGGTTAGGTTAAGGGGTAGGGTTAGGGTAGGGTTATGGTACAGTTTAGGGTTAAGGTTATGGTTACTGTTACGGTTAGGGTTACGGTACCGGTTAGGTTTAGGTTTAGGGTTAGGGTTACGGTACAGGTAAGGGTTACGGTTAGGGTCAGGGTTAGGGTTATGGTTAGGGTTGCGATACAGTTGTCGGTTAGGGTTACGGGTAGGGTTATTGTTAGTATTAGAGTTAGGGTTAGGGTTACGATACAGGTTAGGATTATGGTTACATTTAGCGTTAGGGTTAGGGTTAAAGTTAGGTTTAGGGTAAGGTTTAGGGTTATGGTTATGGTTAGTGTTACGATACAGGTTAGGGTTAGGGTTAGTGTTAGGGGTATGGTTAGGTTTTCCATAGAGGTGAGGGTTAGGGTTAGGGTTAGGGGACAGTTTAGGTTTAGATTTAGGGTTAAGGTGAGGGTTAGGGTTACGGTACAGTTTAGGGTTAGGGTTAGGGTTACGGTACAGGGTAGATTTAGGGTTAGGGTTAAGGTTAGGGTTAGGGTACAGGTTTGGGTAGGTTTAGGTTTAGGGTTAGGTTTAGAGTTACGGTACAGGTTATGTTTAGGGTTAGGGTTAGTGTTACGGTACAGGTAAGGGTTACAGTTAGGGTTAGATTTAGGCTTGTGGTTACGGGTAGGGTTAGGTTTAGGCTTAGGGTTACGCTACAGGTTATGCTGAGGCTAAGGGTTAGGGTTACGGTACAGCTTAGGGTTAGGGTATGGTTCCGGTACAGGTTAGGTTTTCGGTTAGCGTTAGGGATTTGGTACAGTTTAGGGTTAGGTTAGGGTTAGGTTTAGGCTTACGGTACAGGTTAGGTTTAGGGTTACATTTAAGGTTAGGTGGTTAGGTTTAGGGTTAGGGTTAGTGTTACAGTACAGGTAAGTGTTAAGGTTACGTTTAGATTTAGGGTTAGGGTTAGGGTTGCCATACAGATGTGGTTTAGGGTTACGGTTAGGGTTAGGGTTATGGTACAGGTTAGGTTTAGGGTTAGGGTTATGGTTACGGTACAGGTAAGGGTTACGGTTAGGGTCAGGGTTAGGGTTATGGTTAGGGTTGCGGTACAGGTGTGGGTTAAGTTACGGGTTTGGTTAGTGTTAGGGTTAGAGTTAGGGTTAGGGTTACGGTACAGGTTAAGTTAGGGTTAGGTTAAGCTTTAGGGTTAGGGTTATGGTACAGTTTCGGGTTAAGTTTAGTTTTGGGTTATGGTTAGGGTTAGGGTTAGGGTTACGGTACCGGTTAGGTTTAGGGTTAGGGTGAGGGTTAGGGTACAGGTTATGGATAGGGTTAGGGTTAGAGTTAGGATTACGGAACATGTGAGGGTTAGGTTAAGGGGTAGGGTTAGGGTTATGGTACAGTTTAGGGTTAAGGTTACGGTTACTGTTACGGTTACGGTTATGGTACCGGTTAGGTTTAGGTTTAGGGTTAGTGTTACGGTACAGGTAAGGGGGTTGGTTAGGGTCAGGGTTAGGGTTATGGTTAGGGTTGCGGTACAGTTGTGGGTTAGTGTTACGGGTAGGGTTATTGTTAGGAATAGAGTTAGGGTTAGGGTTACGGTACAGGTTAGGATTATGGTTACGTTTAGCGTTAGGGTTAGATTTAAGGTTAGGTTTAGTGTAAGGTTTAGGGTTATGGTTAGGGTTAGTGTTACGATACAGGTTAGGGTTAGGGTTAGTGTCAGGGGTATGGTTAGGTTTTCCATAGAGGTTAGGGTTAGGGTTAGGGTTAGGGGAAAGGTTAGGTTTAGATTTATGGTTAAGGTGAGGGTTAAGGTTACGGTACAGTTTAGGGTTAGGGTTAGGGTTAGGGTTAGGGTTAGGGTAGGTTACTGGTTAGTGTTAGGTTTAGGGTTAGGGTTAGGTTTAGACTTACGGTAAAGGTTATGTTTAGGGTTAGGGTTAGTCTTACGGTACAGGTAAGGGTTACGTTTAGGGTTAGATTTAGGCTTGTGGTTACGGGTAGGGTTAGGTTTAGGCTTAGGGTTACGCTACAGGTTATGGTGAGGCTTAGGGTTAGGGTTACGGTACAGCTTAGGGTTAAGGGTAGGGTTACGGTACTGTTAGGTTTAGGGTTAGGGTTAGGGATTTGGTACAGATTAGGGTTAGGTTAGGGATAGGTTTAGGGTTACGGAACAAGTTAGGTTTAGAGTTAGGTTTAAGGTTAGGTACTGGTTAGGTTTAGGGTTAGGGTTAGTGTTACAGTCCAGGTAAGTGTTACGGTTACAGTTAGGTTTAGGGTTAGGGTTAGGGTTGCCATACAGTTGTGGTTTAGGGTTACGGGTAGGGTTAGGGTTAGGGTTACGGTACAGGTTAGGGTGAGGGTAAGGATTAGGGTTACTGTACTATTTAGGGTTAGAGTTAGGGTAGAGTTAGGTTTAGGGTGAGGGTTACGGTACAGGTTGGGTTTAGGTTTAGGTTTAGGGTTGGGGTTAGGGTTAGGCTTAGGGTTATTGTACAGTTTAGGTTTAGGTTTAGGGTGAGGGTTTGGGTTACAGTACAGGTTAGGGATAGGGTTAGGGTTATTGTTTGGTTTAGGGTTATGGTAGTGGTTAGGGTTAGGGTTAGGCTTGGATTTAGGGTTATGGTTAGGGTAACGGTACAGGTTTGGGTTACGGTTGGGGTTAGGGTCGGGTTACGGTATAGAATAGCATTAATTTTAGGGTTAAGGTTAGGGTTACGGTACAGGTTAGGGTTAAGGTTAGCGTTACTGTTAGGGTTAGGGTTTGGGTTACGGTACCGATTAGGTTTAGGGTTAGGTTTAGTGTTAGGGTTCGGTCCAGGTTATGGTTAGTGTTAAGGTTAAGGTTAGGGTTACGGAACAGGTTAGGGTTAGGTTTATGGGAAGGGTTAGTGTTACGGTACTGGTTAGGGTTAAGGTTAGGGTTACTGTTAGCATTAGGGTAAGGTTAGGTTTAGTGTTAGGGTTAGGTTTAGGGTTACGGTACAGGTTAGGGTTATGGTTATGGTTAGGGTTAGGGTTTCGTACAGTTTAAGGTTAGGTCTAGTGGTAGGTTTAGGGTTACGGTACAGGTTAGCATTAGGTTTAGGTTTAGGGTTAAGGTTATGGTACAGGTTAGGGTAGGGGTAAGGGTTACGGTACAGTTTAGGGTTAGGCTTAGGGTTACGGAACAAGTTAGGGTTACTGTTAGGTTAGGGGTTAGGGTTACGATATAGGTTAGAGTTAGGGTTAGGTTCAGGGTTAGGTTTAGGGTTACGGTACATGTTAGGGTTAGATTTAGGGTTATGTTTATGGTTAGGGTTATGGGACAGGCTAGGCTTAGTGTTAGGGCTGGGTTACAGTACAGTGTAGGTTTAGGTTTAGAGTTAGGGTTAGGGTTATGATACAAGTTAGGGTTAGGGGTAGTGTTAGTGTTTGGGTTACGGTACAGGTAAGGTTTAGGGTTAGGGATAGGGTTGTTAGGGTTAGTGTTACGGTACAGGTTAGGATTAGGGTTAGTGTTAGTGTTAGTGTTAGGGTTAGCCTTGCCATAGAATTTAGGTTTAGGGTTAGGGTACTGTTTAGGTTTATAGTTAGGGTTAGGTTTAGGGTAGGGTTACAGTACAGGTTAGGGTGACAGTTACAGTTAGGGTAATGGTTAGGGTCAGGGTTAAGTTTAGGTTTAGGGTATTGTTTAGGTTTAGGGTTAGTGTTAAGGTACAGGTTAGGGTTAGGGTGAGTGTTAGGGTTAGAGTGAGGTTTGTCATAGAGGTTAGGGTTAGGGTTAGGGTTAGGGTTAAGGTACAGGTTAGGATTAGATTTAGGGTTAAGGTGAGGGTTAGGGTTACGGCACAGGTTAGGGTTAGGGTTAGGGTTATGATACAGTGTAGGGTTAGGGTTAGGATTAGGGTTAGGTTTCAGGTTAGGGTTAGGTTTAGGGTTAGGGTTTAGGGTTAGAGTTATGGTACAGGTTATGTTTAGGGTTAGGGTTAGTGTTACGGTAGAGGTAAGGGTTACGTTTAGGATTAGAGTTAGGGTTAGGGTTAGGGTTGCCGTACAGGTGTGGGTTATGCTTACGGGTAGGGTTAGGGTTAGGTTTAGGGTTACGGTACAGGTTAGGGTGAGGTTTAGGGTTAGGGTTACGAAGCAGTTTAGGGTTATGATTAGGGTTAGGGTTAATGTTATGGAACAGGTTAGGTTTAGGGTTAACGATAGGGTTAGGGTTAGGGTTACGGTACTGGTTAGGTTTAGGGTTAGGGTTTTTGGTACGGTTCAGGTAAGTGTTACGATTAGGGTTAGGGTTAGGGTTAGGGTTGCCGTAGAGTTGTGGTTTAGGGTTACAGGAAGGGTTAGGGTTAGGTTTCGGGTTACGGTACAGGTTAGGGTGAGGGTAAGGATTAGGTTTAAGGTACTGTTTAGGGTTATGGTTAGCGTTATGGTTAGGTTTAGGTTGAGGGTACCGTACAGGTTGGGTTTAGGTTTAGGGTTAGGGTTAGGGATAGGGTTAGGGTTATTTTACAATTTAGATTGAGGTTTAGGGTAGGGTTAGGGTTAGGGTTAGGGTTAGTGTTACGGTAGAGTTTAGAGTTAGGTTTGTGTTAGGATTAGGATTAGGGTTATGTTTGCCATAGAGGTTAGATTTAGAGTTAGGGTTAGGGTACACGTTAGGGTTATGGTACAGGTTAGGGTTAGGGTTAGGTTTAAGGTTAGGGTTAGTGTTAGAGTACAGGGTAGGGTTAGGATTATGGTTAGTGTTATGGTACACGTTATGGTTAGGAGTTTAGGGTTAGGGTTACGGTACAGGTTAGGGTTAGGTTTAGGGTTAGCGTTAGGGTTAGGTTTACGGTACAGTTTAGGGTTAAGTTTAGGGTTAGGGTTAGGGTTACGGTAGTGGTTAGGGTTAGGGTTAGGGTTGGGTTAAGGGTTACCGTTAGGTAATGGTACAGGTTAGGGTTAGTGTTAGGTTTAGGGTTACAGTTACTGTACAGGTTAGGGTTAGGTGGTAGGGTTAGGGTCACGATACAGGTTAGGTGTAAAGTTAGCGTTACTGTTACGGTTAGGGTTAGCGTTATGGTACCGATTAGGTTTAGGGTTAGGGTTAGGGTTCGGGTTATGGTACAGGTTATGGTTATGGTTATAGTTAGGGTTATGGAACAGGTTATGGATAGGTTTAGGGGTAGGTTTAGGGTTACGGTACAGGTTAGAGTTAAGGTTAGGGTTACTGTTAGGGTTAGGGATAGGGTTACGGTACTGGTTAGGTTTAGGGTTAGGGTTAGGTTTAGGGTTACGGTTGAGATTAGGGATAAGGTTAGGTTTAGGGATAGGGTTAGGGTTGCGGACAAGTTATGGTTACGGTTAGTTTTAGGGTTAGGGTTACGGCATAGGATAGCATTAGGTTTAGGGATAGGGTTAGGATTAGGGTTATGGTACAGGTTAGGGTTAGGGTTAGGGTTAGGGTTAAGGTTACTGTTAGGGTTAGCGTTAGGGTTACGGTTAGGTTTAGGGTAGGGTTAGGGTTACGGTACAGGTTAGGTTTGAGGTTAGGGTTACTTAGGGTTATGATACAAGTTAGAGTTAGGGCTAGTGTTAGGGTTAGGGTTACGGTACACGTAAGGTTTAGGGTAAGATTAGGGTTAGGGTTAGTGTTACGGTACAGGTTAGGGTGAGGGTTAGTGTTAGTGTTAGGGTTAGGGTTAGGGTTGCCATAGAGGTTAGGGTTATGGTTATGGTTATGGTTAGGGTTAAGATTAGGTTTAGGGTAAGGTTTAGGTTTAGGGTTAGGGTTAATGTTACGGAGCAGGTTAGGGTTAGGTTTAGTGTTAGGGTTAGTGTTAGGTTTGCCATAGAGGTTAGGGTAAGTGTTAGGGTTAGGGTACAGGTTAGGGTAGAGTTAGGGTGATGTTGACGGTTAGGGTTACGGTAGAGATTAGGGTTAGGGTTAGGGTTAGGGTTACGGAACAGGGTAGAGTTAGGTTTAGGTTTTGGATGGCGTACAGGTTAGGGTTAGGTTTAGGTTTGCCGTCCAGGTGTGGTTTAGGTTTACGGGTAGGGTTAGTCTTAGTGTTAGGGTTAGGGTTACTGTACAGGTTAGGGTGAGGGTAAGGGTTAGGGTTACAGTACAGTTTAGGGTTAAGGTTAGGGTTAGGGTTAGGTTTAGGGTGATGGTTACAGTACAGGTTGGGTTTAGGGTTAAGGTTAGGGATAGGTTTAGGGTTAGGGTTTGTGTTACGGTACTTGTTTGGTTAGTTTTAGTGTTAGGTTTAGTGTTAGGGTTAGGTTTGCCATTGAGATTAGATTTAGAGTTAGGGTTAAGGTACAGGTTATGGTTAGGGTTAGCGTTAAGGACGGTACAGGTTAGGGCAAAGGTTAGTTTTAGGGCTAGGGTTACGTTACAGCTTAGGTTTAGGGTTAGGGTTAGTGTTACGGTACAGTCAGGGTTACGGTTAGGGTTACGGTTATGGTTAGGGTTGCGGTACAGTTGTGGTTTAGGGTTAAGGGTAGGGTTAGGGTTAGGGTTAGGGTTAGGGTACAAGTTAGGGTTAGGGTTAGAGTTTGTGTTAGGGTTAGGGTTATGGTACAGGTAAGGTTAAGGGTTACGGTAAGGGTTAGGTTTAGGGTTAGTGTTACGGTACAGGTTAGGGTTATGGTTAGGGTTAGGGTTAAGGTTAGGGTTAGGGTTAGGGTTAGGGTTACGGTACATGGTAGGGTTAGGATTATGCTTAGTGTTATGGTACAAGTTAGGCTTAGGGTTAGGTTTAGTGTTAGCGTTAGAGTTATGGTACATGTTAGGGTGAGGTTTAGGGTTAGCTTTAGGGTTAGGATTACGGTACAGTTTAGGGTTAAGTTTAGGGTTAGGGTTAGGGTTAGGGTTCCGGTAGTGTTTAGGGTTATGGTGAGGGTTGGGTTTAGAGTTACGGTTAGGGTAACGATACAGGATAGGATTACGCTTAGGGTTAGAGTTAGGGTTATGGTATAGGATAGCATTAAGGTTAGGGTTAGGGTTATGATACAGGTTAGGGTTAAGGTTAGCATTACTGTTAGGGTTAGGTTTAGGGTTACAGTACCGGTTATGTTTAGGGTTTGGTTTAGGGTTACGGTTACCGTACAGGTTATGGTTATGGTTTGTGTTAGGGTTAGGGTTAGGATTAGGGTTACAAAACAGGGTTAGGTTTAGGTGTAGGGTTAGGTTTACCGTACAGGTTAGGTTTAATGTTAGGGTTACTGTTATGGCTGGGGTTAGGGTTACCGTAGCGGTTAGGTTTAGGGTTAGGGTTAGGTTTAGTGTTACGGTACAGGTTATTGTTAGGGTTAGTTTTAGGGTTAGGGTTACGGTACAGGTTAGGGTTAGGTTTAGGGGTAGGGTTAGTGTTACGTAACAGGTTAGGGTTAAGGTTAGGGTTACTGTTAGGGTTAGCGTTAGGGTTACGCTACCAGTTAGTTTTAGGGTTAGGGTTAGGGTTACGGTTACGGTTAGGGTTGCGGTACAGTTGTGGTTTAGTGTTACAGGTAGGGTTAGTGTTAGAGTTAGATTTAGGTTTAGGGGTACGGTACAGGTTAGGTTTACTGTTAGGTGTATGGTTACGGCACAGGTAAGGGTTAGGGTAAGGGTTAGGGTTAGGGTTAGGGTTAGGGTTACAGTACAGGTTAGAGTTAGGGTTAGGTTTAGTGTTAAGTTTACGGTTACGGTAGATGTTAGGGTTAGGCTCTGGGTTGGGGTTAGGGTTACGGTTACGGTTACAAAACAGGTTAGGGATACGTTTACGGTTAGGGTTAGGGTTAGGGTTAGGCTACAGGTTATGTTTAGAGTTAGGATTAATGTTAGGGTTAGGGTTACGATACAGGTAACGGTTAGGGTTAGGGTTAGTGTTACGGGATAGGGTAGGGTTAGGGTTAGCGTTAGGTTTAGGGTTACGGTACAATTTAGTGTTAGAGTTAGTCTTAGGGTTAGGGTTACGGTACAGGTTAGTGTTAGTGTTAGGGTTAGGGTTAGGGATAGGGTTAGGGTTATGGTTAAGGTACATGTTAGGGTTAGCTTTAGGGTTAGAGTTAGAGTTACAGTACAGGTTAGGTTTAGATTTAGGGTTAGGGTTAGTGTTAGTGTTAAGGTTATTGTACAGTTTAGGTTTAGGTTTAGGGTTAGGGTTAGTGTTACGGTACAGGTTAGGGTTAGGATTAGTGTTAGGATTAGGGTTAGGATTATGTTTGCCATAGAGGTTAGATTTTGAGTTAGGTTTAGGGTACAGGTTATGTGTAAAGTTAGGTTTAGGGTTAGGGTTCGGGTTACGGTTCAGGTTAGTGTTAGGGTTAGGGTTAGGGTTAGGGTTAGGTTACGGTACAGTTTAGGGTTAGGTTTAGGGTTAGGGTTAGTGTTACGGTACAGGTTAGGGTTAAGGTTAGGGTTACTGTTCGGGTTAGGGTTAGGGTTACTGTACCGGTTAGGTTTAGGGTTAGGGTTAGGGTTACGGTACAGGTAAGGGTTACGGTTAGGGTTAGGGTTACAGTTACGGTGTGGGTTGCAGTACAGTTGTGGGTTAGTGTTATGGGTAGGTTTAGTGTTAGAGTTAGAGTTAGGGTTAGGGTTACGGTACAGGTTAGGTTTACCGTTAGGGGTATGGTTATGGTACAGTTAATGGTTAGGGTTAGTGTTAGGTTAGGGTTAGTGTTACGGTACACGTTAGAGTTAGGGTTAGGTTTAGGGTTAGTTTAACGGTTACGGTAGATGTTAGGCTTAGGCTTAGGGTTAGGGTTACGGTTACGGTACATTTTGGGTTAAGGTTCGTCTCAGGGTTAGGGTTACGGCACAGGTTAGTGTTAGGGTTAGGGTTAGGGTTAAGGTTAGGGTTAGGGTTATGGTTAAGGTACCGGTTAGGTTTAGGGTTATGGTTAGTGTTAGGGTTACGGTACAGGTTAGGTTTAGGTTTAGGATAGGGTTAGTGTTAGTGTTAGGGTTATTGTACAGTTTAGGTTTAGGGTTAGGGTTAGGGTTAGTGTTACGGTACAGGTTAGGGTTAGTGTTAGGATTAGGGTTAGGATTATGTTTGCCATAGAGGTTAGATTTTGAGTAGGTTTAGGGTACAGGTTATGTGTAGAGTTAGGGTTAGGGTTAGGGTTAGGGTTACAGTACAGGTTAGTGTTAGGGTTAGGGTTAGGGTACGGTACAGGTTAGGGTTAGGTTTAGGAGTAGGGTTAGGGTACAAGTTAGGTTTAGGATTAGGGTTAGTGTTAGGGTTACAGTCCAGGCTAGGGTTAGGTTTAGGGTTAGCGTTAGGTTTCAGGTTACTGTACAGTTTAGTGTTAAGTTTAAGTTTAGGGTTAGGGTTACTGTAGTGGTTTGGGTTAGGGTTAGGGTTGGGTTTAGGTTTACGGTTAGGGTAACGGTACAGGTTAGGGTTACGGTTAGGGTTAGGGTTAGGCTTATGGTATAGGATAGTATTAAGGTTAGGGGGAGGGTTTGTTTTAGGTTTACGGTACAGGTTAGGGTTTGGGTTAGGGTTACGGTACAGGTTAGGGTTAGGTGTTGGAGTAGGGTTAGGGTTACGGCACAGGTTAGGGTTAAGGGTAGGGTTACTCCTAGTGATAGGGTTAGGGTTACGGAACCAGTTAGGTTTAGGTTTAGTATTAGGGTTAGGGTTACGGTACAGGTTATGGTTAGGGTTAGGGTAAGGGTTATGGTTACGGTACAGGTTAGGGTTATGTTTAGGGGTAGGGTTAGTGTTACAGTACAGTTTAGGGCTAAGGTTAGGTTTACAGTTAGGGTTAGAGTTATGGTTATGGTACCGGTTAGGTTTAGGGTTAAGGTTAGTTTTAGGCCTACTGTACAGGTTAGGGTTAGCGTTAGTGTTAGGTTTAGGGTTACGGTAGTGGTTAGTGTTAGGGTTAGGGTTGGGTTTAGGGTTACTGTTAAGGTAACGGTACAGGTTAGGTTTACGGTTAGGGTTAGGGTACGGGTTACGGTATAGGATAGCATTAAGGTTAGGGTTAGGGTTAGGATTACTGTACAGGTTAGTGTTAAGGTTAGCGTTACTGTTATGGTTACGGTTAGGGTTACGGTACCGTTTAGGTTTAGGGTTAGGTTTAGGGTTAGGGTTATGGTCCAGGTTGTATTTAGGGTTTGGGTTAGGGTTAGGGTTACGGAACAGGTTAGGGTTAAGTTTAGGGGTAGGGTTAGGGTTACGGTACAGGTTAGGGTTAAGGTTAGGGTTACTGTTAGGGTTAGGGTTAGGTTTACGATACCGGTTAGGTTTAGTGTTAGGGTTAGGTTTAGGGTTATGGTACAGGTAGGGTTTAGGGTTAAGGTTAGGGTTAGGGTTAGGGTTACAATATAGGTTAGGGTTAGGTTTAGGGGTAGTGTTAGGGTTACGGTACGGGTTAGGATTAAGGTTAGGGTTACTGTTAGGGTTAGGGTAATGGTTACAGTACTGGTTAGGTTTAGGGTTAGGGTTAGGTTTACGGTACAGGTAAGGGTTACAGTTAGGGTTAGGGTTAGGGTTACAGTTCGGGTTGCGGTACAGTTGTGGGTTAGGGTTATGGGTATGGTTAGTGTAGGGTTAGAGTTAGGGTTAGGTTTACGGTACAGGTTAGGTTTACCATTAGGTGTATGGTTATGGTACAGGTAAGGGTTAGGGTTAGCGTTAGAGTATTTTTTTTAATTTTTATTTATATTTTTATGATAGTCACAGAGAGAGGGAGAGGCAGAGACATAGGCAGAGGTAGAATCAGGATCCATGCACCAGGAGCCCGATGTGGGATTCGATCCCGGATATCCAGGATCGCGCCCTGGGCCAAAGGCAGGCGCTAAACCGCTGCACCACCCAGGGATCCCAAAGTTTAGGGTTAGGGTTACGGTTACGGTAGTTGTAGGGTTAGGCTTAGGGTTGGGGTTAGGGTTACGATTAGGGTTATGGTACAGGTTAGGGATACGTTTACAGTTAGGGTTAGGGTTAGAGTTAGTGTTACGGTACAGGTTAGGGTTAGGGTTAGGGTTAGTGTTAGGGTTAGGGTTAGTTTTGCCATAGAGGTAAGGATTAGGTTTAGGGTTAGGGTACAGGTTAGGTTTAGAGTTAGAGTTAAGGTTAGGGTTAGGGTTACGGTTCAGGTAATGGTTAGGGCTAAGGTTAGCATTACGGTACAGAGTAGGGTTAGAGTTAGGGTTAGATTTAGGGTTAGGTTTCGGTAGAGGTTAGGGTTAAGGTTAGGTTTAGGATTAGGGTTACGGTTGTGGTACAGGTTAGGTTTAGGTTTAGGGTTAGGGATAGGGTTAGGGTTATTGTATAGTTTAGGTTTAGGGTTCGGTTTAGGGTTAGTGTTATGGTACAGGTTAGGGTTAGGGTTAGTGTTAGAATTAGGGTTAGGGTTATGTTTGCCACAGAAGTTAGATTTTGAGTTAGGGTTAGGGTACATTTTAGGTTTAGAGTTAGGCTTAGGGTTAGGGTTAGGGTTATGGTACAGGTTAGGATTGGGTTAGAGTTAGGGTTAGGGTTACGGTACAGGGTAGGGTTAGGATTATGGTTAGGGTTAAGGTTAGGGTCAGTTTTAGGGTTATGGTTACGGTAGAGGCTGTGGTCAGGTTTAGGTTTAGCGTTAGGGTTAGGGTTAAGGTACAGTTAGGGTTAAATTTAGGGTTAGGGTTACCGTTAAAGTTACGGTAGTGGTTAGGTTTACGGTTAGGGTTCGTTTTAGGGTTACGGTTAGGGTAACGGTACCGGTTAGGGTTACGTTTGGGGTTAGGGTTAAGCTCATGGTATAGGATAGCATTAAGTTTAGGGGTAGGGTTAGTTTTAGGTTTACGGTACAGGTTAGGGTTAGGTTTATGAGTAGGGTTAGGGTTATGGTACAGGTTAGGGTTAAGGTTAGGGTTACTCTTAGTGTTAGGGTTAGGGTTACGATACCGGTTATGGATAGGGTTAGGGTTAGGTTTACCGTACAGGTTATGGCTAGGGTTAGGGTTAGGGGTAGAGTTACGGTATAGGATAGGGTTAGGTTTAGGGGTAGGGTTAGGGTTACGGTATACGTTAGGGTTAAGGTTAGGGTTACCTTTAGGGTTAGGGTTAGGTTTACGGTAGAGGTTAGGGTTAGGTTTAGGGTAAGTTTAGAGTTACGGGACAGTTTAGGGTTATATTTAGGGTTAGTGTTAGGGTTACGGTAGTTGTTAGGGTTAGGGTTATGGTTGGGTTTAGGGTTACGTTTAGGGGGATGGTACAGGTTAGGGTTACGTTTAGGGTTAGGGTTTGGGTTACGGTATAGGATAGCATTAAGGTTAGGGTTAGGGTTAGGAATGGGTTACTGTACAGGTTAGGGTTAAGGTTAGAGTTACTGGTAGGGTTATGGTTAGGGTTACGGTACCGGTTAGGTTTAGGGTTAGTGTTAGGATTAGGGTTACGGTATAGGTTATGGTTAGGGTTAGGTTTAGGGTTGCGGTAGAGGTTAGGATTAGGGTTAGGGTTGAGTTTAGGAATATGGTTAGGGTAACGGTACAGGTGAGGGTTACGGTTAGTGTTAGGGTTTGGCTTATGGTATAGGATATCATTAAGTTTAGGGGTAGGGTTAGTTTTAGGTTTACTGTACAGATTAGGGTTAGGGTTAAGGTTACGGTACAGGTTAGGTTTAGGGGTAGGGTTAGAGTTACGTTACAGTTTATGGTTAGGGTTACGGTTAGGGTTACGGTACAGGTTAGGGTTAGGTTTAGGTGTAGGGTTAGGGTTACGGTACAGGTTAGGGTTAAGGTTAGGGTTACTGTTAGGTTTAGGTTTAAGGTTACGGTACCGGTTAGGTTTATGTTAGGGTAAGGGTTAGGGTTACGGTACAGGTGATGGTTAGGTTTAGGGTTAGGGTTAGGGTAACGGCACAGGTTATGGTTAGGGTTAGTTTTAGGGTTACGGTTGAGGTTAGGGATAAGTTTAGGTTTAGGGTTAGGGTTGGTGTTACGATACAAGTTATGGTTACGGTTAGGTTTCGGGTTAGGATTACGGTATAGGTAGCATTAGCTTTAGGGTTAGGGTTAGGGTTACGATACAGGTTAGGGTTAGGGTTAGGTTTAGGGTTAGGGTTACGGTACAGGTTAGGGTTAGGTTTAGGGGTAGGGTTAGGTTTACGGTATATGTTAGGTTTAAGGTTAGGTGTAGGGTTAGAGTTACGGACCGGTTAGGTTTAGGCTTAGGGTGTGGGTTAGGTTTACCATACAGGTTAGGGTTAGGGTTATGGTTAGGGTTAGGGTTAGGGTTATGGTACAGGTTATGGTTAGGTTTAGAGTTAGGGTTAGGTTTACGGTACAGGTTAGGGTTATGGCTAGGATTACGGTAGAGGTTAGGGTTAGGGTTAGGTTCGGGATAGGGTTACAGAACAAGTTAGGGTTTCGGTTTGTTTTAGGGTTAGGGTTACGGTATTTGTTAGCGTTAGTGTTAGTGTTAGGGTTAGGTTAGGGTTACGGTACAATTTATGGTAGGTGTAGTGTTAGGGTTAGCTTTAGGGTTACGGTACAGGGTAGGGTTACGGTTAGGGTTAGCGTTAGGGTTAGCGTTAGGGTTACGATACAAGTTAGGGTTAGGGTTAGTGTTAGGGTTAGGGTTACGGTACAGGTTAGGCTTAGGGTTAGGTTTAGGTTTTCAGTTCAGGTTAGGGTTAGGGTTAGGGTTATGGTACAGGTAGGGTTAGAGTTAGGTCTAGGGTTAGAATTACGGTACAGGTTAGGTTTAGGGTTAGGGTTAGTGTTACGGTACAGGTAAGGGTTACGGTTAGAGTTAGAGTTAGGGTTAGGATTAGGGTTGCCGTACAGCTGTGGGTTAATGTTTCAGATAGTTTTAGGGTTAGGTTTAAGGTTACGGTAGAGGTTAGGGTTAGGTTTAGGGGTACGGTTAGGGTTATGGTATAATTTAGGGCTAGGGTTAGGTACAGGTTAGGGTTAGGGTTAGGTTTTCGGTAGAGTGTAGGGTTAAGGTTAGGGTTAGGTTTAGGGTTACGGTACAGTTTAGGGTAGGGGTAGGGTTAGGGTTAGTGTTACCGTACTGGTTACGTTTAGATTTGGGGTTAGTGTTAAAGTACAGGTAAGTTTTACGTTTAGGGTTAGTGTTAGTGTTAGGGTTAGGGTTAGTTAGTTAGGTTTAGGTTGCCGTACAGGTGTGGTTTAGGGTTACGGGTAGGTTTATGGTTAGGGTTAGGGTTACAGTACAGGTTACGGTGAGGTAAGGGTTAGGTTTACGGTACAGGTTAGGGTTAGGTTTAGTATTAGGATTAGGGTTAGGTTTAGGTTTAGGGTGAGGGTTACGGTACAGGTTGGGTTTAGTGTTAGGGTTAGGGTTAAGATTAGGGTTGGGTTAGGGTTAGGGTTAGTGTTACGGTACATGTTGGGGTTAGTGTTAGGTTTCAGATTACGGTTAGGTTTAGGTTTGCCATAGTGGTTAGATTTAGATTAGGGTTAGGGTACAGGTTAGGTTTAGAGTTAGGGGTAGGGTTATGGTACAGGTTATGGTTAGGGTTAGGGTTAGGGTTTCGGTACAGGTTAGGGTAAAGGTTAGGTTTAGGGTTAGGATTATGGTACAGCTTAGGTTTCGGGTTAGGGTTAGTGTTACTGTACAGGTTAGGGTTACGGTTAGGGTTAGGGTTACGGTTACAGTTGCGGTACAGTGGATGGTTAGGGTTATGGGTAGGGTTAGGGTTAGGATTAGTTTTACAAAAACAAAACAAAAAAAGTATTAGTTTTACAGTTCAGTGTAGGATTAGGTTTAGGGTTAGAGTTAGTGTTACGGTACAGGTAGGTTTTATGGTTAGGGTTAGGGTTAGGTTTAGTGTTAGGGTTAGTGTTAGTGTTAGGGTTAGGTTTAGTTTTACCGTCCAGGTGTGGTTTAGGGTTATGTATAGGGTTAGTGTTAGGGTTAGGGTTAGTGTTATGGTACTTGTTGGGGTTAGGTTTAGTGTTAGTTTTAGTGTTAGTGTTAGGTTTGCCATAGAGATTAGTTTTCGAGTTAGGGTTAAGGTACAGGTTACGGTTAGGGTTAGGGTTATGGACGGTACAGGTTAGGGTAAATGTTAGTTTTAGGGCTAGGATTACGTTAGAGCTTAGGTTTAGGGTGAGGGTTAGTGTTACGGTACAGGTAACGGTCACGGTTAGGGTTACGGTTACAGTTAGGGTTGCGGTACAGTTGTGGGTTAGGCTTACGGGTAGGGTAAGGGTTAGGGTTAGGGTTAGGGTTATGCTTCAGGGTAGGATTAGGTTTAGTGTTAGGTTTACGGTACAAGTTAGGGTTAGGGTTAGTGTTAGGGTTAGGGTTAGGGTTACGGTACAGGTAAGGTTTAGGGTTATAGTAAGGGTTAGGGTTAGGTTTAGTGTTACGGTACTGGTTAGGGTTAGGGTTAGGGTTAGAGTAAGGTTAGGGTTAGGGATAGGTTTGCCATAGAGGTTAGGGTTAGGGTTAGGGTTTGGGTATACGTTAGGTTTATAGTTAGGGTGAAGGTTAGGGTTAGGGATACGGTACAGGTTAGGGCTAGGTTTAGGGCTAGGTTTAGGGTTACGGTACAGATTAGGTTTAAGGTTAGGGTTAGGGTTAGAGTTACGGTACCGGTTAGGTTTAGGGTTAGGGTTAGGGTTAGGGTTAGGGTACAGGTTATGGTTAGCTGTAGAGTTAGGGTTAGGTTTACGGTACAGGTTCGGGTTAGGGCTAGGATTACGGTACATGTTAGGGTTAGGGTTAGGTTAGCAATAGGGTTACAGAACAAGTTAGTGTTTCGGTTAGATTTAGGTTTAGGGTTACGGTATATGTTAGCGTTAGGGTTAGTCTTAGGATTAGGTATAGGATTACGGTACAGTTTAGGGTAGGGGTAGCGTTAGGGTTAGCGTTAGGCTTACAGTACAGGGTAGGGTTAGGGTTAGGGTTAGCGTTAGTGTTAGGGTTAGGGTTACGATACAAGTTAGGGTAAGGGTTAGTGTTAGGGTTAGGGTTACGGTACAGGTTAGGCTTAGGGTTAGGGTTAGGTTTTCGGTTTTGGGTTAGGGTTAGGTTTAGGGTTAGAATTACGGTACAGGTTAGGTTTAGGGTAGGGTTAGTGTTACGGTACAGGTAAGGGTTACTGTTAGGGTTAGAGTTCGGGTTATGTTTAGGGTTGCCGTACAGCTGTGGGTTAGTGTTACGGGTAGGGTTAGCGTTAGGTTTAAGGTTACGGTAGAGGTTAGAGTTACATTTAGGTGTAGGGCTAGGGTTATGGTACAGGTTAGGGCTAGTGTTAGGGTTAGGGTTAGGGTTAGTGTTACGGTACAGGTTAGGGTTAGGGTTAGGGTTTCGGTAGAGTTTAGGGTTAGGGTTAGGGTTAGGTTTAGGATTACGGTACAGGTTAGGTTTATGGTTAGGGTTAGAGTTAGGGTTAGGGTTAGGGTTATGTTACTGTTTACGTTTAGGGTTAGGATTAGTGTTACAGTACAGGTACGTTTTATGTTTAGGGTTAGTGTTAGGGTTAGGGTTAGGGTAAGGGTTATGGTTGCCGTACAGGTGTGGTTTAGGGTTAGGGATAGGTTTAGGGTTAGGGTTAGGGTTACAGTACAGGTTAGGGTGAGGGTAATGGTTAGGGTTACGATACAGGTTAGGGTGAGTGTAAGGGTTAGGGTTACGTTGCAGGTTAGGGTTAGGTTTAGTATTAGGATTAGGGTTGGTTTTAGGTTTAGGGTGAGGGTTACGGTACAGGTTGGTTTTAGGTTTAGGGTTAGGGATAGGGTTAGTGTTACGGTACATGTTGGGGAGATGTTAGTGTTAATATTAGGGTTAGGTTTAGGTTTGCCATAGAGGTTAGATTTAGATTTAGGGTTAGGGTACAGGTTAGGTTTAGAGTTAGGGGTAGGGTTATGGTACAGGTTATGGTTAGCGTTAGGGTTAGGGTTTTGGTACAGGTTAGGGTAAAGGTTAGGTTTAGGGCTAGGGATACTGTTACTGTGCAGCTTAGGTTTATGGTTAGGGTTAGGGTTAAGGTTAGAGTTGCGGTACAGTGGTGGGTTAGGGTTATGGGTAGGGTTAGGGTTAGGAGTAGGGTTACGGTTCAGGGTAGGATTAGGTTTAGGGTTAGGGTTAGTGTTACGGTACAGGTAAGTTTTATGGTTAGGGTTAAGGTTAGGGTTAGGGAGAGGGTTAGGGTTAGGGTTAGGTTTAGATTGCCGTCCAGTGTGGTTTAGGGTTACGGGTAGGGCTAGTGTTCGGGTTAGGGTTAGGGTTACGGTACAGGTTACGGTGAGGGTAAGGGTTAGGGTTAGGGTACAGTTTAGGGTTAAGGTTATGGTTTGGGTTAGGTTTAGGGTGATGGTTACGGTACAGTTTGGGTTTAGGTTTCGGGTTAGGGTTAGGGTTAGGTTTAGGGTTAGTGTTACGATACATGTTGGGGTTAGGTATAGTGTTAGGTTTAGTGTTAGGGTTAGCTTTGCCATAGAGATTAGATTTAGAGTTAGGGTAAAGGTACTGGTTACGGTTAGGGTTAGGGTTATGGATGGTACAGCTTAGGGTAAAGGTTAGTTTTAGGGCTAGGGTTACGTTACAGCTTAGGTTTAGCATTAGGGTTAGTGTTACGGTACAGGTAAGGGTTATGGTTAGGGTTACGGTTATGGTTAGGTTTGCGGTACAGTTGTGGGTTAGGGTTACGGGTAGGGTTAGGGTTAGGGTTAGGGTTTGGGTTAGGATTAGGGTTAGGGTTAGGGTTAGGTTTACGGTTAGGGTTGCCGTACATGTGTGGTTTAGGGTTACGGGTAGGTTTAGGGTTAGCGTTAGGGTTATAGTACAGGTTAGGGTGAGGGTAAGGTTTAGGGTTACGGTACAGGTTAGGGTTAGGTTTAGTATTAGGATTAGGGTTAGGTTTAGGTTTAGGGTGAGGGTTACGGTACAGGTTGGGTTTAGGTTTAGGGTGAGGATTAGGGTTAGGGTTAGGGTTAGGGTTGCTGTACAGGTGTCGTTTAGGTTTACGGGTAAGTTTAGGGTTAGGTTTAGGGTTTAGTACAGGTTAGGGTGAGGGTAAGGTTTAGGGTTACGGTACAGTTAGGGTTAGGTTTAGTATTAGGATTAGGGTTACGTTTAGGTTTAGGTTGAGGGTTACGGTACAGGTTGGGTTTAGGTTTAGGTTTAGGGTTAGGGTTAGGGTTAGGGTTAGGGTTGCCGTACTGGTGTGGTTTAAGGTTACGGTAGGTTTAGTGTTAGGGTTAAGTTTAGTGTTAGGGTTACAGTACAGGTTTGCGTGAGGGTAAAGGTTAGGGTTACGGTACAGTTTAGGGTTAGTGTTAGTATCAGGATTAGGGTAAGTTTTAGGTTTAGGGTGAGGGTTACGGTACAGGTTGGGTTTAGGGTTAGGGTTAGGGTTAGGGATATGGTACATGTTGGGATTAGTGTTAGTGTTAGGATTAGGGTTAGGTTTAGATTTGCCATAGAGTTTAGATTTAGATTTAGCGTTAGGGTACAGGTTAGGTTTAGAGTTAGGGGTAGGGTTATGGTACAGTTTATGGTTAGGGTTAGGGTACGGTACAGGTTAGGGTAAAGTTTAGGTTTAGGGTTAGGGTTAGGATTTGGAACAGATTAGGTTTAGGGTTAGGGTTAGTGTTACTGTACAGGTTGGGGTTACGGTTAGGGTTAGGGTTACGGTTAGAGTTGCAGTACTGTTGTGGGTTAGGGTTATGGGTAGGGTTAGGGTTAGGATTAGCGTTACAGTTCAGGGTAGGATTAGGTTTAGGGTTAGGGTTAGTGTTACGGTACAGGTAAGATTTATGGTTTGGGTTAGGGTTAGGGTTATGGTTAGGGTTGCCGTACAGGTATGGTTTAGGGTTACGGGTAGGGTTAGTGTTCGGGTTAGTGTTTGGGTTACGGTAGAGGTTAGGGTGAGGGTAAGGGTTAGGGTTACGGTACAGGTTAGGGCTAAGGTTAGGGTTAGGGTTAGGTTTAGGGTGAGGGTTATGGTACAGGTTGGGTTTAGGTTTAGGGTTAGGTTTACGGTTAGGGTTAGTGTTATGGTACATGTTGAGGTTAGGGTTAGTGTTAGGGTTAGGGTTTGGGTTAAGTTTGCCATAGAGTTTAGATTTAGAGTTTGGGTTACGGTTACACGTTACCGTTAGAGTTAGGGTTAGGGTTTAGGTACTGGTTAGGTTTAGGGTTACGGTTACCGTACAGCCTAGGTTTAGGGTTAGTGTTATTGTTATTGTATAGGTTAGGGTTACGGTTAGGGTTAGGGTTACGGTTTGAGTGCGGTAGTGTTGTGGGTTAGGATTACGGGTAGGGTTAGGGTTAGCGTTAGGGTTACGATTCAGGGTAGGGTTAGGTTTAGTGTTAGGGTTACGGTACAAGTTAGGGTTAGGGTTAGTGTTAGTGTTAGGGTTAGGGTTACAGTACAGGTAAGGTTTAGGGTTACGCTTAGGGTTAGTGTTAGGGTTAGTGTTAGGGTTAGGGTTAAGGTTAGGGTTAGTTTTGCCATAGATTTTAGGGTTAGGGATAGGTTTAGGGTACAGGTTAGGTTTATAGTTAGGGTTAGGGTTAGGGTTACGGTACAGGTTAGGGTTACGGTTAGGGTTAGCGTTAGGGTTAGGGTTAAGGTTAGGTTTAGGGTAAGTTTTAGGGTTATGGTTAGGGTTAGTGTTACGGTACAGGTTAGGGTTAGGGTTAGTGTTAGGGTTAGGGTTAGGTTTGCCATAGAGGTAGGGTTAGGGTTAGGGGACAGGTTAGTTTTAAGGTTAGGGTTAAGGTAAGGGTTAGGGTTACGTTACAGGTTATGGTTAGTGTTATGATTAGGGTTACGGTACAGGGTAGGGTTAGGGTTAGGGTTAGGGTACAGGTTAGGGTTAGGTTTAGGGTTAGGGTTAGGGTTAGAGTTACGGTACTGGTTATGTTTAGGGTTAGGGTTAGTGTTACTGTACAGGTAGGGTTACGGTTAGGGTTAGAGTTAGGATTAGGATTATGGTTGCCATAATGGTGTGGCTTGTTGTTACGTGTAGGGTTAGGGTTAGGTTTAGGTTTACGGTACAGCTTAGGGTTACGGTTAGGGCTAGGTTTAGGCGTACTGTACAGGTTAGGTTTTGTGTTAGGGTTAGGGTTAAGTTTACGGTACTGGTTAGGTTTAGGGTTAGGGTTATTGTTACGGTACACGTAAGTGTTATGTTTTGGTTTAGGGTTAGGTTTAGGGTTAGGGTTGCCGTACTGTTGTGGTTTAGGGTTACAGATAGGGTTAGGGTTAGGGTTACGGTACAGGTAGTGTGAGGGTAAGGAATTAGTTTTACAGTACTGGTTATTGTTAGGGTTAGTGTTAGGTTTAGGTTTAGGGTGAGGGTTACGTTACGGGTTCGGTTTAGGTTTAGGTTTAGGGTTAGGGTTAGGTTAGGGTTATTGTACAGTTTAGGTTTATGGTTAGGGTTAGGGTTAGTGTTATGGTACAGGTTAGGGTTAGGATTAGTGTCAGGATTAGTGTTAGGGTTATATGTTTGCAATAGAGGTTAGATTTAGAGTTAGGGTTAGTGTACAGGTTAGGTTTAGTTAGGGTTAAGTTTAGGGTGAGTGTTACGGTACAGGTTAGGGCTAGGGATAGGGTTAGGGTTAGGTTACGGTACAGTTTAGGGTTAGTTTTATGCTTAGGGTATGGTACAAGTTAGGGTTAGGGTTATGGTTAGTGTTAGGTTTAGGGTTATGGTACAGGTTACGGTGAGGTTTAGGGTTAGCATTAGGGTTAGGTTTATGGTACAGTTGAGGGTTAAGTTTAGGGTTAGGGTTAGGGTTAGGGTTAGGGTTTCGGTAGTAGTTAGGGTTAGGGTTAGGGTTGGTTTTAGGGTTACGGTTAGGGTAACGGTACAGGATATGGTTACGGTTAGGTTTAGGGTTAGGTTTACGGTATAGGATAGCATTAAGTTTAGGGTTAGTGTTAGGGTTAGGGTTACGGGACAGGTTAGGGTTAAGGTTAGCGTTACTGTTAGGGTTAGGGTTAGGGTTACGGTACCGCTTAGGTTTACGTTAGGTTTTGGGTTAGGGTTACCATGCAGGTTATGGTTAGGGTTAGGTTTAGGGTTAGGTTTCCGGAACAGGTGAGGGTTAGGTTTAGGGGTAGGGTTAGGTTTACGGTACAGGTTAGGGTTAAGTTTAGGGTTACTGTTAGGACTAGGGTTAGTGTTATGGTACCGGTTAGGTTTAGGGTTAGGGTTAGGTTTAGGGTTACGGTACAGGTTAGGGTTAGGGTTAGGGTTAGGGTTGCAGTACAGGTTAGGGTTAGGTTTAGCGGTTGGGTAAGTTTACAGTACAGGTTAGGTTTAAGGTTAGGGTTACTGTCAGGGTTAGGGTTAGGGTTACGGTACCGGTTAGGTTTAGGGTTAGGGTTAGGTTTACGGTACAGTTAAGGGTTACTGTTAGGGTTATGGTTAGGGTTACGGTTAGGGTTGCGGAACAGGTTAGGGTTAGGTTTAGGTGTAGGGTTAGGGTTACGGTACAGGTAAGGGTTAAGGGGAGGGTTACTGTTAGGGTTAAGTTTAGGGTTACAGTACTGGTTAGGTTTATTGTTAGGGTTAGGTTTAGGGTTAGGGTTACGGTACAGGTGATGCTTAGTTTTAGGGTTAGGGTTTGGGTTACGGCACAGGTTTGGGTTAGGGTTAGTTTTAGGGTTACGGTTGAGGTTAGGGATAAGTTTAGGTTTAGGGTTAGGTTTAGGGTTACGATACAAGTTATGGTTATGATTAGGTTTAGGGTTAGGGTTACGGTATAAGATAGCATTAGGTTTAGGGTTAGGGTTAGGGTTCGGGTTATTGTACAGTTTAGGTTTAGGTTTAGGGTTAGGGTTAGGGTTAGGGTGAGGGTTAGGGTTAGTGTTACGGTATAGGTTAGGGTAAGGGTTAGTGTTAGGATTAGGGTTAGGGTTATGTTTGCCACAGAGTTTAGATTTTGATTTAGGGTTAGGTTACAGGTTAGGTATAGAGTTAGGCTGGGTTAGGGTTTGGATTACGGTACTGGTTAGGGTTAGGGTTAGGGTTGGTTACGGTACAGGTTATGGTTAGGGTTCGGGTTAGGCTTACGGTACAGGTTAGGGTTAGGTTTAGGGGTAGGGTTAGGGTACGATACAGGTTAGGTTTAAGGTTAGGGTTACTGTTAGGTTTAGGTTTAGGGTTACAGTACCGGTTAGGTTTAGGTTTAGGATCAGGGTTATGGTACAGGTGATGGTTAGTTTTAGGGTTAGAGTTAAGGTTATGGCACAGGTTAGGGTTAGGGTTAGTGTTACGGTTATGGTTGAGGTTACGGATAAGTTTAGGTTTAGGGTTAGGTTTAGGGTTACGGTACAAATTATGATTACGGTTAGGCTTAGGGTTAGTGTTATGGTATAGGATAGCATTAGGTTTAGGGTTAGGGTTAGGGTTATGGTACAGGTTAGGGTTAGGGTTAGGGTTAGGTTTAGGGTTACAGTACAGTTTAGGGTTAGGTTTAGGGGTAGGGTTAGTGTTTCAGTACAGGTTAGGTTTTAGGTTAGGGTTACTGTTAGGGTTAGGGTTAGAGTTACGGTATTGGTTAGGTTTAGGTTTAGGGGTAGGGTTACCATACAGGTTAGGGTTAGGGTTATGGTTAGGTTTAGAGTTAAGGTTAGGTTTAAGGTACAGGTCAGTGTTAGGGCTAGGATTACGGTACAGGTTAGGGTTAGTGTTAGGTTAGGGATAGGGTTACAGAACAAGTTAGGGTTACTGTTAGGTTTAGGGTCAGGGTTATGGTATATGTTAGCGTTAGTGTTAGTGTTAGGGTTAGGGTTAGGTTTAGGGTTACGGTACAGTTTAGGGTAGGGGTAGGGTTAGCGTTAGCGTTACCGTTACAGTACAGGGTAGGGTTAGGGTTAGGGTTAGGGTTAGGGTTACGATACAAGTTAGGGTTAGGGTTAGTGTTAGGTAGGGTTACGGTACAGGTTAGGCTTAGGGTTAGGGTTAAGTTTTTGGTTCACTTTAGGGTTAGGGTTAGGGTTACGGTACAGGTTAGGGTTAGGGTTAGGTTTAGGGTTATAGTTACGGTACAGGTAAGGGCTAAGGTTAGGGTTAGTGTTAGGGTTACGATTAGGGTTGCCTTACAGCTGTGGGTTAGGGTTACGGGTAGGGTTAGGGTTAGGGTTAAGGTTACGGTACAGGTTAGTGTGAGGGTTAGGGTTGGGTTATGGTACAGGTTAGTGCTAGGGTTAGGGTTAGGGTTAGGTTAGGGTTACGGTACAGGTTAGGGTTAGGATTAGGTTTAGGGTTAGGGTTACGGTACTCGTTATGTTTAGGGTTAGGTTTAATGTTACAGTACAGGTAAGTTTACAGTTAGGGTTAGTGTTAGGGTTAGGGTTAGGGTTAGGGTTAGGGTTGCCATACAGGTGTGGTTTAGGTTTACGGGTAGGTTTAGGGTTACTGTTAGGTTTAGGGTGAGGCTTACGGTACAGTTTTGGTTTAGGTTTGGGTTAGGGTTAGGGTTAGTGTTAGGGTTAGTGTTAATGTTATGGTACATGTTGGGTTTAGGGTTAGTTTTAGGGTTAGGGTTAGGTTTAGGTTGCCATAGAGGTTAGATTTAGAGTTAGGTTTACGGTACTGGTTATGGTTATGGTTAGGGTAGTGTTTCGGTACAACTTAGATTTACGGTTAGGGTTAGTGTTACGGTACAGGTAAGGGTTACAGTTAGGGTTACGGTTACAGTGAGGGTTGTGGTACAGTTTTGGGTTAGGGTTACGGGTAGGGTTATGGTTAGGGTTAGGGTTAGGTTTAGTGTTAGATTTATGGTACAAGTTAGGGTTAGGGTTAGGGTTAGGGTTAGGTACAGTTTTGGGTTAGGTTTACGGGTAGGGTTAGGGTTAGGGTTAGGGTTACGGTTCAGGGTAGAGTTAGGTTTAAGGTTAGGGTTAGTGTTATGGAACAGGTAAGTTTTATGGTTAGGTTAGGGTTAGCGTTAGGGTTAGTTTTGCCATACAGGTGTGGTTTAGGGTTACAGGTAGGTTTAGTGTTAGGTTTAGGGTTAGGGTTATGGTACAGGTGAGGGTGAGTGTAAGGGTTAGGTTTATGGTACAGGTTAGGGTTATGGTTAGGGTTAGGGTTAGGTTTAGGGTGTGGGTTGCGGTACAGTTGTGGTTTAGGTTTAGGGTTAGGTTAGGGTTAGGGTTTGGGTTAGGGTTAGTGTTAGTGTTATGGTACATGTTGTGGTTAGGGTTAGTGACAGGGTTAGGGTTAGGTTTAGGTTTGCCATAGAGGTTAGATTTAGAGTTAGCGTTACGGTACTGGTTACGGTTAGAGTTAGGGTAGTGTTTTGGTACAGCTTAGGTTTAGGGTTAGGGTTCGTGTTATGGTACAGGTAAGGGTTACGGTTAGGGTTATGTTTACGGTTAGGGTTGCGGTACAGTTTTGGGTTAGGGTTACGGGTAGGCTTATGGTTAGGGTTAGGGTTAGGTTTAGTGTTAGTTTTATGGTACAAGTTAGGGTTCGAGTTAGGGTTAGAGTTAGGGTTAGGGTTAGGTTACAGGTTAGGATTAGGTTTAGGTTTAGGTTTAGGGTTAGGGTTACGTTTAGGTTATGGTTAGGGGTAGGGTTTCCGTACAGGTTAGTGTCAGGGTCAGGATTAGGTTTAATGTTAGGGTTAGGGTTTGGGTTTCGGTACAGGTTAGGGTTAGGTTTGGGTAAGGTTACCGTACAGTGTAGGGTTAGGTTTAGTGTTAGGGTTTGGGTTTGGGTTGCAGTACAGGTTATGGTTAGGGTTAGGGTTAAGGTTACTGTACAGTTTAGGGTTTGGGTGAGGGTTGCGGTACAGGTTAGTGTTAGTTAGGGTTACGGTTATGGTACAGTTAGGGTTTAGGGTTAGGGTTAGGGTTACGGTACAAGTTATGGTTACGGTTAGGTTTAGGGTTAGGATTAGTGCATAGGTTAGCAGAAGTTTTAGGGTTAGGTTAGGTTTAGGGTTACGGTACAGGTTAGGGTTAGGGTTAGAGTTAAGTTTAGGGTTACGGTACAGGTTAGGGTTAGGTTTAGGGGTATGGTTAGGGTTATGGTCAGGTTAGGGTTAAGGATTGGGTTAGGGTTAGGGTTAGAGTACCATACAGGTTTGGGTTATGGCTGTGGTTAGGGTTAGTGTTACGGAACAAGTTAGGGTTACGGTAGAGGTTAGTGTTAGGGTTAGGGTTCGGGGTAGGTTTACGGTACAGGTTAGGGTTAGGGTTAGAGTAATGGTTACGATACAATTTAGGGTTACAGTTAGGGTTAGGATTAGGGTTACAGTACAGGTTAGGTTTAGGGTTAGTGGTAGGGTTATGGTACAGGTTAGGTTTAGGGTTAGGGTTAGGGTTAGGGATAAGGTACAAGTGAGGGTTACAGTTAGGTTTAGGGTTAGGTTTACGGTATAGGTTAACGTTAGGTTTAGGGATAGGGTTAGGTTTAGGGTTATGGTACAGGTTAGTATTAGGGTTAGGTTTACGGAACAGGTTAGGGTTAGGTTAAGGGTTAGGGTGAGGGGTACGGTAGAGGTTAGGGTTAGGTTTAGGGTTAGGGTTAGTGTTATGGTACATGTTGGGGTTAGTGTTAGGGTTAGGGTTAGGGTTAGGGTTAGGGTTACTTTACGGGTGAGCGTGAGGGTTAGGTTTAGGGTTAGAGTTATGGTGAGGGTTACCGTACAGGTTAGTGTCAGGGTTAGGGTTAGGGTTAGGGTTAGGGTTGTGGTACAGGTTAGGGTTAGGGTTAGGGTTAGGGTTACCCTACAGATTAGGGATAGCGTTAGGGTTAGGGTTACCGTACAGGTTAGGTTTAGGGTTAGGGATAGGGTTAGACTTGAGGTACAGGTTAGGGTAAGGATTAGGGTTAGGGTTTAGGTACAGGTTAGCATCAGGTTTAGGGTTAGGGTTAGGGTATGGTACAGGTTAGGGTTAGTGTTTTGGTCAGGGTAAGGGTTAGTGTTACGGTACAGGTTATGGTTAGGTTTAGGTTTAGGGTTAGGGTTACGGTACAGGTTAGGTTTAGGGTTAGGTTAAGGGTTACGGTACAGGTTAGGGTTAAGGTCAGGTTTAGGGTTATGGTACAGGATAGTGTTAGGGTTAGGGTTAGTGTTAGAGTTAGTGTTAGGGTTACAGTACAGGTTAGGGTTAGGGTTAGGGTTAGGTTTAGGTTTTCGGTACAGTTTAGGGTTAATGTTAGGGTTAGGGTTAGGGTTAGGGTTATGGTACAGGTTAGGTTTAGGGTTAGGTTTAGTGTTATGGTACAGGTAAGGGTTTCAGTTAGGGTAGGGTTACGGTTGGGGTTACGTTTAGGGTTGCGGTACAGTTGTTGTTTAGGCTTACAGGTAGGGTTGTGTTTAGGGTAAGGGTTACAGTTCAGGTTAAGGTTAGGGTTAGGGTTATGGTTAGGGTTACCGTACAGGTTAGTGTCAGGGTTAGGTTTAGGGTTAGGGTAGGGTTGCGGTACAGGTTAGGTTTAGGGTTAGGGTTGGTGTTAGGGTTAGGGTTAGTTTTGCCATAGAGGTTAGGGTTAGGTTTAGGGTTAGGGTACCGGTTAGGTTTAGAGTTAGAGTTAAAGTTAGGGTTCGGGTTATGGTTCAGGTAAAGGTTAGGGTTAGGGTTAGGTTTACGGTACAGGTTAGGGTAAGGGTTAGGTTTAGGGTTTGGGTTACGGTACAGTTTAGGTTAGGGTTAGGGTTAGGGTTTCAGTACAGGTTAGGGTTAAGTTTAGGTTTAGGGTTAGGGTTAGGGTTACGGTACAGGTTAGAGTTAGGTTTAGGAGTAGGTTTAGGGTTACGGTACAGGTTAGGGTTAAGTTTAGGGTTACTGTTAGTGTTAGGGTTAGGGTTACGGTACAGGTTAAGATTAGGTTTAGGGGTAGGGTTAGTTTTACGTTACAGGTTAGGGTTAAGGTTAGGGTTACTGTTTGTTTAGGGTTAGGGCTACGGTACACGTTAGGTTTAGGGTTAGGGGTAGCTTTCGGGATACGGTACAGGTTAGGGTTATGGTTAGGGTTAGGGTTAGAATTACGGTACAGGTTAGGGTTAGGTTTAGCGGTAGGGTTAGAGTTACGGTACAGTTGAGGGTTTAGTTTAGGGTTAGGGTTAAGTTTATGGTTACGGTAGTTGTTAGGGTTAGGGTTACGGTTGGGTTTAGGGTTACGGTTAGGATAACGGTACAGGTTAGGGTAGGTTTTGGGTTACGGTATAGAATAGCATTAAGGTTAAGGTTAGGGTTAGTGTTGGGTTGCGTTACAGGTTAGGGTCAATGTTAGCGTTACTGGTAGGGTTAGGGTTAGGGTTAAGGGAATCGGTTAGTCTTAGGGTTAGGGATAGGATTAGGGTTACGGTACAGGTTATGGTTAGGGTTAGGTTTAGGGTTATGGTAGAGATTAGAGTAGGGTTAGGGTTGGGTTTAGGGTTATGGTTAGGGTAACGGTACAGGTTAGGGTTACGGTTAGGGTTAGGGTTAGGCTTAAGGTATAGGATAGCATTAAGGTTAGGGGTAGGGTTAAGTTTAGCTTTATGGTACAGTTTACGGTTAGGTTTAGCGTTACGGTACAGGTTAGGGTTAGATTTAGGTGTAGGATTAGGTTTACGGTACAGGTTAGGGTTAAGATTAGGGTTACTGTTAGTGTTAGGGTTAGGGATACGGTACCGGTTAGGTTTACTGTTAGGGTTAGGTTTAGTTTTACGGTACAGCTTATGGTGAGGGTTAGGGTTAGGGTTATGGTACAGGTTAATGTTAGGTTTAGGGGTAAGGTTAGGGTTACAGTACAGTTAGGGTTAAGGTTAGGGTTACTGTTAGGTTTAGGTTAGGATTACGGTACAGGTTAGGTTTAGAGTTAGGGGTAGGCTTAGGGTTACGGTACAGTTTAGGGTTAGGGTTACGGTACAGGTTAGGGTTAGGTTTAGGGGTAGGGTTAGAGTTACGGTACAGTTTAGGGTTTAGTTTAGGGTTAGGGTTAGGGTTAGGGTTACGGTAGTTGTTAGGGTTATGGTTAGGGTTGGGTTTAGGGTTACGGTTAGGGTAACGGTACAGGTTAGTGTTAGGTTTTGGGTTACGGTATAGGATAGCGTAAAGGTTAGGGTTAGGGTTAAGGTTGGGTTACGGTACAGGTTAGGGTTAAGTTAGCGTTACTGGTAGGGTTAGGGTTAGGGTTACGGTACCGGTTAGGCTTAGGGTTAGGGATAGGATTAGGGTTACGGTACAGGTTATGGTTATGGGTTAGGTTAGGGTTATGGTAGAGGTTAGGGTTAGGGTTGGGTTTAGGGTTATGCTTAGGGTAAATTACAGGTTAGGTTTACAGTTAGGGTTAGGGTTAGGCTTACTTTATAGGATAGCATTAAGGTTAGGGGTAGGGTTAGTTTAGGATTATGGTACAGGTTAGGGTTGGGGTTAGGGTTACGGTACAGGTTAGAGTTAGGATTAGGGGTAAGGTTAGGGTTACAGTACAGTTAGGGTTAAGGTTAGGGTTACTGTTAGGTTTAGGGTTAGGATTACGGTACAGGTTAGGTTTAGAGTTAGGGGTAGGCTTAGGGTTACGGTACAGGTTAGGGTTAGGGTTACGGTACAGGTTAGGGTTAGGTTTAGGGGTAGGGTTAGAGTTACGGTACAGTTTAGGGTTTAGTTTAGGGTTAGGGTTAGGGTTAGGGTTACGGTAGTTGTTAGGGTTATGGTTAGGGTTATGTTTAGGGTTACGGTTTGGGTAACGGTACAGGTTAGTGTTAGGTTTTGGGTTACGGTATAGGATAGCGTTAAGGTTAGGGTTAGGGTTAAGGTTGGGTTACGGTACAGGTTAGGGTTAAGTTTAGCGTTACTGGTAGGGTTAGGTTTAGGGTTACGGTACCGGTTAGGCTTAGGGTTAGGGATAGGATTAGGGTTACGGTACAGGTTATGGTTATGGTTACGGTTAGGGTTATGGTAGAGGTTAGGGTTATGGTTGGGTTTAGGGTTACGCTTAGGGTAAAGTTACAGGTTAGGGTTACTGTTAGGGTTAGGGTTAGGCTTACTTTATAGGATAGCATTAACGTTAGGGGTAGGGTTAGTTTAGGATTATGGTACAGGTTAGGGTTGGGGTTAGGGTTACGGTACAGGTTAGAGTTAGGATTAGGGGTAGGCTTAGGGTTACGGTACAGGTTAGGTTTATTGTTAGGGTTAGGTTTAGGGTTATGCAACCGGTTAGATTTAGGTTTAGTGTTACGGTACAGTGATGGTTAGGTTTAGGGTTAGGGTTAGGGTTACGGCACAGGTTAGGTTTATGGTTAGTTTTAGGGTTACGGTTCAGGTTAGGGATAAGTTTAGGTTTACGGTTAGGGTTAGGGTTACGGTACAAGTTATGGTAACTTTTAGGTTTAGGGTTAGGGTTACGGTATAGGACAGCATTATGTTTAGGGTTAGGGTTAGGGTTAGGATTATGGTACAGTTTAGGGTTAAGTTTAGTTTTAGGGTTAGGGTTAGGTTTACAGTACAGGTTAGGTTTTCGGTTAGGTTAGGTTTACGGTACAGGTAAGGGTTACGGTTAGGGTACGGTTACGGTTAGGGTTATGGTTAGGGTTCTGGTACAGTTGTTGTTTAGGCTTACAGGTAGGGTTGTGTTTAGGGTAAGGGTTACTGTTCAGGTTAAGGTTAGGTTTAGGGTTATGGTTACGGTACGTGTTAGGGTGAGGGTTAGGGTTATGGTTAGGGTTACCGTTCAGGTTAGGGTTAGGGTTAGGGTTAGTGTTAGGGTTAGGGTTAGTTTTGCCATAGAGGTTAGTGTTAGGTTTAGGGTTAGGGTACCAGTTAGGTTTAGAGTTAGAGTTAAAGTTAGGGTTTGCGTTACGGTTCAGGTAACTGTTAGTGTTAGGGTTAGGGTTACGGTACAGAGTATGGTTAGAGTTAATGTTAGGTTTAGGGTTACAGTACAATTTAGGTTTAGGGTTAGTGTTAGGGTTAGGGTTACGTTACAGGTTAGTGTTAGGGTTAGTGTTAGGGTTAGGGTTAGTGTGAGGGTTACGGTACAGGTTAAGTTAGGGTTAGTGTTAGGGTTAGGGTTTCGGTACATGTTAGGGTTAGTTTAGGTTTAGGGTTAGGGTTAGGGTTATGTTACAGGTTAGGTTTAGGTTTAGAGTTAGGGTTAGGTTTATGGTTAGGGTTATTGTACAGTTTAGGTTTAGGTTTAGGGTTAGGGTTAGGGTTAGGGTTAGGGTTAGTGTTACGTTACAGGTTAGGGTTAGGGTTAGTGTTAGGGTTAGGGTTACGTTTGCCACAGAGGTTAGATTTTGAGTTAGGCTTAGGGTACAGGTTAGGTTTAGAGTTAGGCTTAGGGTTATGGTTAGGGTTACGGTACAGGTTAGTGTTAGTGTTAGGGTTAGGTTTAAGGTTACGGCACAGGGTAGGGTTTGGATTATGGTTAGCGTTATGGTACAAGTTAGGGTTAGGGTTCCGGTTAGAGTTAGGGTTACGATTATAGTAGGGGCTATGGTTAGGTTTAGGGTTAGCATTAGGATTAGGGTTACGGTACAGTTTTGGGTTAAGTTTAGGGTTAGGGTTAGGGTTAGGGTTATGGTAGTGGTTAGGGTTAGGGTTAGGGTTGGGTTTAGGATTACGGTTAGGGTAACGGTACAGGTTAGGGTTAAGTTTAGGGTTAGGGTTTGGCTTACGGTATAGGATGACATTACGTTTAGGGGTAGGGTTAGGTTTAGCTATACGGTACAGGTTAGGATTAGGGTTAGGGTTAGGGTTACGGTAAAGGTTAGGGTTAGTTTTAGGAGTAGGGTTAGGGTTACGGTACAGGTTGGGTTTAAGGTTAGGGTTACTGTTGGTGTTAGGGTTAGGGTTACGGTAACGGTTAGGTTTACTGTTAGGGTTAACTTTAGGTTTACGGCACAGGTTATGGTTAGGGTTAGGGTTAGGGTTACGGTATAGGTTAAGGTTAGGTTTAGGCGTAGAATAAGTGTTACGGTACAGGTTAAGGTTAAGGAAAGGGTTATTGTTAGGTTTAGGGTTAGGGTTATGGTACAGGTTAGGTTTAGGGAGAGGGGTAGCTTTCGGGATATGGTACAGGTTAGGGTTAGGGTTAGGGTTAGAGTTACAGTTTAGGGTTTAGGGTTAGGGTTAGTGTTAGGGTTATGGTAGTTTTTAGGGTTAGGGTTACGGGAGGGTTTAGGGTTACAGTTAGGGTAACGGTACAGGTTAGGGTTAGGTTTTGGGTTACGGTATAGGATAGCATTAAGGTTAGGGTTGTGTTAGGGTTGGGTTACTGTACAGGTTAGGGTCAATGTTAGCGTTACTGGTAGGGTTAGGTTTAGGGTTAAGGGAACCGGTTAGGCTTAGGGTTACGGATAGGATTAGGGTTACGGTACAGGTTATCGTTAGGGTTAGGTTTAGGGTTATGGTAGAGGTTAGGGTTAGGGTTAGGGTTGGGTTTAGGGTTATGGTTAGGTTAACGGTACAGTTTAGGGTTTCAGTTAGGGTTAGGGTTAGGCTTAAGGTATAGGAGAGCATTAAGGTTAGGGGCAGGGTTAGGTTTTGCTTTACAGTACAGGTTAGGGTTCGGGTTAGGGTTACGGTACAGGTTAGGGTTAGGTTTAGGTGTAGGGTTAGGGTTAAGGTTAGGGTTACTGTTAGTGTTAGGGTTAGGGTTACGGTAACGGTTATGTTTACTGTTAGGGTTAGGTTTAGGTTTACGGTACAGGTTATGGTTAGTTTTAGGTTAGGGTTACGGTACAGGTTAAGATTAGGTTTAGGGGTAGGGTTAGATTTACGGTACAGGTTAGGGTTAAGGTTAGGGTTACTGTTTGTTTAGGGTTAGGGCTACGGTACACGTTAGGTTTAGGGTTAGCGGTAGCTTTCGGGATATGGTACAGGTTAGGGATAGGGTTAGGGTTAGGGTTAGAATTACGGTACAGGTTAGGGTTAGGTTTAGCGGTAGGGTTAGAGTTACGGTACAGTTGAGGGTTTAGTTTAGGGTTAGGGTTAGGTTTATGGTTACGGTAGTTGTTAGGGTTAGGGTTACGGTTGGGTTTAGGGTTACGGTTAGGGTAACGGTACAGGTTAGGGTTAGGTTTTGGGTTACGGTATAGAATAGCATTAAGGTTAAGGTTAGGGTTAGGGTTGGGTTGCGGTACAGGTTAGGGTCAATGTTAGCGTTACTGGTAGGGTTAGGGTTAGGGTTAAGGGCATCGGTTAGGCTTAGGGTTAGGCATAGGATTAGGGTTACGGTACAGGTTATGGTTAGGTTTAGGTTTAGGGTTATGGTAGAGATTAGAGTAGGGTTAGGGTTGGGTTAAGGGTTATGGTTAGGGTAACGGTACAGGTTAGGGTTACGGTTAGGGTTAGGGTTAGGCTTAAGGTATAGGATAGCATTAAGGTTAGGGGTAGGGTTAAGTTTAGCTTTATGGTACAGTTTACGGTTAGGGTTAGGGTTACGGTACAGGTTAGGGTTAGATTTAGGTGTAGGATTAGGGTTACGGTACAGGTTAGGGTTAAGATTAGGGTTACTGTTAGTGTTAGGGTTAGGGATACGGTACCGGTTAGGTTTACTGTTAGGGTTAGGTTTAGTTTTACGGTACAGGTTATGGTTATGGTTAGGGTTAGGGTTATGGTACAGGTTAATGTTAGGTTTAGGGGTAAGGTTAGGGTTACAGTACAGTTAGGGTTAAGGTTAGGGTTACTGTTAGGTTTAGGGTTAGGATTACGGTACAGGTTAGGTTTAGAGTTAGGGGTAGGCTTAGGGTTACGGTACAGTTTAGGGTTAGGGTTACGGTACAGGTTAGGGCTAGGTTTAGGGGTAGGGTTAGAGTTACGGTACAGTATAGGGTTTAGTTTAGGGTTAGGGTTAGGGTTAGGGTTAGGGTTACGGTAGTTGTTAGGGTTATGGTTAGGGTTGGGTTTAGGGTTACGGTTAGCGTAACGGTACAGGTTAGTGTTAGGTTTTGGGTTACGGTATAGGATAGCGTAAAGGTTAGGGTTAGGGTTAAGGTTGGGTTACGGTACAGGTTAGGGTTAAGTTTAGCGTTACTGGTAGGGTTAGGGTTAGGGTTACGGTACCGGTTAGGCTTAGGGTTAGGGATAGGATTAGGGTTACGGTACAGGTTATGGTTATGGTAGAGGTTATGGGTTAGGGTTGGGTTTAGGGTTACGCTTAGGGTAAAGTTACAGGTTAGGTTTACAGATAGGGTTAGGGTTAGGCTTACTTTATAGGATAGCATTAAGGTTAGGGGTAGGGTTAGTTTAGGATTATGGTACAGGTTAGGGTTGGGGTTAGGGTTACGGTACAGGTTAGAGTTAGGATTAGGGGTAAGGTTAGGGTTACAGTACAGTTAGGGTTAAGGTTAGGGTTACTGTTAGGTTTAGGGTTAGGATTACGGTACAGGTTAGGTTTAGAGTTAGGGGTAGGCTTAGGGTTACGGTACAGGTTAGGGTTAGGGTTACGGTACAGGTTAGGGTTAGGTTTAGGGGTAGGGTTAGAGTTACGGTACAGTTTAGGGTTTAGTTTAGGGTTAGGGTTAGGGTTAGGGTTACGGTAGTTGTTAGGGTTATGGTTAGGGTTGGGTTTAGGGTTACGGTTTGGGTAACGGTACAGGTTAGTGTTAGGTTTTGGGTTACGGTATAGGATAGCATTAAGGTTAGGGTTAGGGTTAAGGTTGGGTTACGGTACAGGTTAGGGTTAAGTTTAGCGTTACTGGTAGGGTTAGGGTTAGGGTTACGGTACCGGTTAGGCTTAGGGTTAGGGATAGGATTAGGGTTACGGTACAGGTTATGGTTATGGTTACGGTTAGGGTTATGGTAGAGGTTAGGGTTAGGGTTGGGTTTAGGGTTACGCTTAGGGTAAAGTTACAGGTTAGGGTTACGGTTACGGTTAGTTAGGGTTACTTTATAGGATAGCATTAAGGTTAGGGGTAGGGTTAGTTTAGGATTATGGTACAGGTTAGGGTTGGGGTTAGGGTTACGGTACAGGTTAGAGTTAGGATTAGGGGTAGGGTTAGGGTTACGTTACAGTTTAGGGTTAGGGTTACGGTACAGGTTAGGGTTAGGTTTAGTGGTAGGGTTAGAGTTACGGTACAGTTTACGGTTTAGTTAAGGGTTAGTGTTAGGGTTAGGTTTACAGTAGTTGTTAGGGTTAGGGTTAGGGTTGGGTTTAGTGTTATGGTTAGGGTAACGGTACAGGTTAGGGTTAGGTTTTGGGTTACGGTATAGGATATCATTAAGGTTAGGGTTAGGGTTAGGGTTGGGTTACGGTACAGGTTAGGCTTAGGGTTAGGGATAGGATTAGGTTTACGGTACAGGTTATGGTTATGGTTATGTTTAGGGTTATGATAGAGGTTAGGGTTAGGGTTAGGATTGGGTTTAGGGTTATGGTTAGGGTAAAGGTACAGGTTAGGGTTACAGTTAGTGTTAGGGTTAGGCTTACTTTATAGGATAGTATCAAGGTTAGGGGTAGGGTTAGTTTTAGGATTATGGTACAGGTTAGGGTTGGGGTTAGGGTTACAGTACAGGTTAGGTTTAGGTTTATGGGTAGGGTTAGGGTTACGGTACATGTTAAGGTTTGGTTTAGGGGTAGGGTTAGGGTTACGGTACAGGTTAGGTTTAAGTTTACGGTTATTGTTAGGGTTAGGTTTAGGGTTACGGTCCCGGTTAGGTTTAGGTTTAGGGTTACGGTACAGGTGATGGTTAGGTTTAGGGTTAGGTTTAGGGTTACGGCACATGTTAGGGTTAGGGTTAGTTTTAGGGTTACGGTTGAGGTTATGGATAAGTTTAGGTTTACGTTTAGGGTAAGGGTTACGGTACAAGTTATGGAAACGGTTAGGTTTAGGGTTAGGGTTACGGTATAGGAAAGCATTAGGTTTAGGGTTAGGGTTAGGGGTAGGATTACGGTACAGTTTAGGGTTAAGTTTATGTTTAAGGTTAGGGTTAGGTTTATGGTACAGGTTAGGTTTAGGGTTAGGTTTAGTGTTACGGTACAGGTAATGGTTACGGTTAGGGTAGGGTTACAGTTAGGGTTACAGTTAGGGTTGCGGTACAGTTGTTTAGGCTTACAGGTAGGGTTGTGTTTAGGGTAAGGGTTAAGGTTCAGGTTAAGGTTAGGTTTAGGGTTATGGTTACGGTACGGGTTAGGGTGTGGGTTAGGTTTAATGTTATGGTTATCGTTAAGGTTACCGTATAGGTTAGTGTCAGGATTAGTGTTAGGGTTAGGGTTAGTTTTGCCATAGAGGTTAGGGTTAGGTTTAGGGTTAGGGTACCGGTTAGGTTTAGAGTTATAGTTAAAGTTAGGGTTTGGGTTACGGTTCAGGTAATGGTTAGTGTTAAGGTTAGACTTACGGTACAGAGTATGGTTAGATTTAGGGTTAGGTTTAGGGTTACGGTATAATTTAGGCTTAGGGTTAGTGTTAGGGTTAGGGTTACATTACAGGTTAGTGTTAGGGTTAGGGTTAGTGTGAGCATTAAGGTACAGGTTAGGTTAGGGTTAGTGTTAGGGTTAGGGTTCCGGTACAGGTTAGGTTTAAGTTTAGGTTTAGGGTTAGGTTTATGTTACAGGTTAGGTTTAGGTTTAGGGTTAGATTTAGGTTTATGGTTAGGGTTATTGTACAGTTTAGGTTTAGAGTTAGGGTTAGGGTTAGGTTTAGTGTTACGGTACAGGTTAGGGTTAGTGTTAGGGTTAGGGTTAGGGTTATGTTTGCCACAGAGGTTAGATTTTGAGTTAGGGTTAGGGTACAGGTTAGGTTTAGAGTTAGGCTTAGCGTTAGGGTTAGGGTTACGGTACAGGTTAGGGTTAGCTTTAGGGTTAGGTTTAGGGTTACAGTACAGGGTAGGGTTAGGATTATGGTTAGCGTTACGGTACAAGTTAGGGTTAGGGTTCGGGTTATTGTTAGGGTTACGGTTACAGTAGAGGCTATGGTTTGGTTTAGGGTTAGCATTAGGTTTAGGGTTACAGTACAGGTTGGGTTAAGTTTAGGGTTAGGGTTAGGTTTACGGTAGTGGTTAGGGTTAGGGTTAGGGTTGATTTTAGGATTACAGTTAGGGTAACGGTACAGGTTAGGGTTAAGTTTAGCGTTAGGGTTTGGCTTACAGTATAGGATGGCATTAAGGTTAGGGGTAGGGTTAGGTTTAGCTTTACGGTACAGGTTAGTGTTAGGGTTAGGGTTAGTGCTACGGTACAGGTAAGCGTTACAGTTAGGGTTACGGTTAGGGTTTTGGTACAGTTTTGGGTTACGGTTACGGTAGGGTTAGGGTTAGGGTTAGGGTTACGGTACAGGTTAGGGTTAGTTTAGGAGTAGGGTTAGGGTTAGGGTTACGGTACAGGTTAGGGTTAGGTTAGGAGTAGGGTTAGGGTTACGGTACAGGTTAAGATAAGGGTTAGGGTTAGGGTTACGGTACAGGTTACGTTTAGGTTTTGGAGTAGGTTTAGAGTTACGGTACAGTTTAGGGTTAAGTTTAGGGTTAGGGTTAGGGTTAGGTTTAGGGTTATCGTAGTGGTTAGGGTTATGGTTGGGGTTGGGTTTAGGGTTACAGATAGGGTAACCGTACAGATTAGGGTTACGGTTAGGGTTAGGGTTAGGCTTCTGTATAGGATAGCATTAAGGTTAGGTGTAGGGTTAGGTTTAGGTTTACAGTACAGGTAACAGGGTTAGGGTTACTGTACAGGTTAGGGTTAGTTTTAGGTGTAGGGTTAGGGTTACGGTACAGGTTAGGGTTAAGTTTAGGGTTACTGTTAGTGTTAGGGTTAGGGTTACGGTACCGGTTAGGTTTACTGTTAGCGTTAGTGTTATGTTTACGGTACAGGTTATCGTTAGGGTTAGGGTGAGCGTTAGGGTTAGGGTTACGGTATAGGTTAGGGTTAGGTTTAGGGGTAGGGTAAGGGTTACGGTACCTGTTAGGGTAAGGTGCGTGTTATTGTTAGGGTTAGGGTTAGGGTTACGGTATCGGTTAGGCTTAGGGTTAGGGTTAGGTTTAGGGTTACGGTACAGGTTTGGGTATGGGTTAGGGTTAGGATTAGGGTTACGGTACTTGTTAGGGTTAGGTTTAGGGGAAGGGTTAGAGTTACGGTACAGTTTAGGGTTAAGTTTAGGGTAAGGGTTAGGGTTAGGGTTACGGTAGTTGTTAGGGTTAAGGCTAGGGTTGTGTTTAGGGTTATCGTTAGGGTCACGGTACAGGTTAGGTTTAGGTTAGAGTTAGGGTTTGGATTACGGTAAGGATAGCATTAATGTTAGGGTTAGGGTTAGGGTTGGGTTACGGTACAGGTTAGGGTTAAGTTTAGCGTTACTGTTAGGGTTCGGGGTAGGGTTACGGTACTGGTTAGGTTTAGTGATAGGGTTAGGATTAGGGTTACAGTACAGGTTATGGTTATGGTTAGGGTTAGGGTTACGTTAGAGGTTATGGTTAGGGTTAGGGCTGGGTTTAGGGTTATGGTTACGGTAACGGTACAGGTTAGGTTTACGGTTAGGGTTAGAGTTATGCTTACGGTATAGAATAGCATTAAGTTTAGGGGTAGCGTTAATTTTATGGTTACGATACAGGTTAGCGTTAGTGTTTGGGTTACGGTACAGGTTAGGGTTAGGTTTAGGGGTAGGGTTATGGTTACGGTACAGGTTAGGGTTAAGGTTAGGGTTACTGTTAGGGTTAGGGTTACGGTACCGTTTAGGTTTAGGGTTAGGGTTAAGTTTAGTGTTAGGGTTAGGTTTAGTTTTGCCATAGAGGTTAGGGTTAGGTTTAGGGTTAGGTTACCGGTTAGGTTTAGAGTTAGAGTTAAAGTTAGGGTTTGGGTTACGGTTCAGGTAATGGTTAGTGTTAGGGTTAGGGTTACGGTACAGAGTATGGTTAGAGTTAGGTTTATGTTTAGGGTTACGGTACAATTTAGGTTTAGGGTTAGTGTTAGGGTTAGGGTTACGATACAGGTTAGTGTTAGGGTAGGGTTAGGGTTAGGGTTAGTGTGAGGGTTACGGTACAGGTTAGTTTAGGGTTAGTGTTAGGGTTAGAGTTTCTGTTCAGGTTAGGGTTAAGGTTAGGTTTAGGGTAAGGGTTAGGGTTACGTTACAGGTTAGGTTAGGTTTAGGGTTAGTGTTAGGTTTATGGTTAGGGTTATTGTACAGTTTAGGTTTAGGGTTAGGGTTAGGGTTAGGGTTAAGGTTAGGTTTAGTGTTACGGTACAGGTTAGGGTTAGTATTAGGGTTAGGGTTAAGTTTGCCACAGAGGTTAGATTTTGAGTTAGGGTTAGGGTACAGGTTAGGTTTAGAGTTAGGCTTAGGGTTAGGGTTAGGGTTATGGTACAGGTTAGGGTTAGGGTTAGGGTTAGGATTAGGGTTACGGTACAGGGTAGGGTTAGGATTATGGTTAGCGTTACGGTACAAGTTAGGGTTAGGGTTCGGGTTAGTGTTAGGGTTACGGTTACAGTAGAGGCTATGGTTAGGTTTAGGGTTAGCGTTAGGGTTAGGGTTACGGTACAGTGGTGGGTTAAGTTTAGGGTTAGGGTTATGGTTAGGGTTATGGTAGTGGTTAGGGTTAGGGTTAGGGATGGGTTTAGGATTACGGTTAGGGTAACGGTATTGGGTAGCGTTATGTTTAGTGTTAGGGTTTGGCTTACGGTATAGGATGGCATTAAGGTTAGGGGTAGGGTTAGGTTTAGCTTTACGGTACAGTTTAGGGTTAGGGTTAGGAGTAGGGTTAGGGTTACGGTACAGGTTGGGATTAAGGTTAGGTTTACTGTTAGTTTTAGCCTTACGGTTACGGTACACGTTAGGTTTACTGTTAGGGTTAGGTTTAGGTTTACGATACAGGTTATGGTTAGGGTTAGGGTTAGGGTTACGGTATAGGTTAAGGTTAGGTTTAGGTGTAGGGTTAGTGTTACGGTACAGGTTAGGGTTAAGGTTAGGGTTACTGTTAGGTTTAGGGTTAGGGTTACGGTACAGGTTAGGTTTAGGGTTAGGGGTATCTTTCGGGATTCGCTAGAGTTTAGAGTTAGGGTTAGGGTTAGAGTTACGGTACAGGTTAGGGTTAGGTTTAGGGGTAGGGTTAGAGTTACGGTACAATTTAGGGTTTAGTTTAGGGTTAGGGTTAGTGTTAGGGTTACGGTAGTTGTTGGGGTTAGGGTTACGGTTGGGTTTAGGGTTACGGTTAGGGTAACGGTACAGGTTAGGGTTAGGGTTAAGGGAACCGGTAGGCTTAGGGTTAGGGATAGGATTAGGATTACGGTACAGGTTATGGTTAGGGTTATGGTTAGGGTAACGGTACAGGTTAGGGTTAGGTTTTGGGTTACGGTATAGGATAGCATTAAGGTTAGGGTTAGGGTTAGTGTTGGGTTACGGTACAGGTTAGAGTTAAGGTTAGCGTTACTGGTAGGGTTAGGGTTAGGTTTACGGTACCGGTTAGGCTAGGGTTAGTGATAGGATTAGTTTTACGGTACAGGTTATGGTTATGCTTATGGTTATGGTTATGATAGAGGTTAGGGTTAGGGTTAGGGTTGGGTTTAGGGTTATGGTTAGGGTAAAGGTACAGGTTAGGGTTACGGTGAGGGTTAGGGTTAGGCTTACTTTATAGGATAGTATCAAGTTTAGGGGTAGGGTTAGTTTTCGGGTTATGGTACAGGTTAGGGTTGGGGTTAGGGTTCCAGTAGAGGTGATGGTTAGTTTTAGGGTTAGGGTTAGGTTTACGGCACATGTTAGGGTTAGGGTTAGTTTTAGGGTTACGGTTGAGGTTATGGATAAGTTTAGGTTTACGGTTAGGGTTAGGGTTACGGTACAAGTTATGGTAACGGTTAGGTTTAGGGTTAGGTTACGGTATAGGACAGCATTAGGTTTAGGGTTAGGGTAGGGTTAGGATTACGGTACAGTTTAGGGTTAAGTTTAGGTTTAGGGTTAGGGTTAGGTTTACGGTACAGGTTAGGTTTAGGGTTAAGTTTAATGTTACGGTACAGTTAATGGTTACGGTTAGGGTAGGGTTACAGTTAGGGTTACGGTTAGGGTTGCGGTACAGTTGTTTAGGCTTACAGGTAGGGTTGTGTTTAGGGTAAGGGTTAAGGTTCAGGTTAAGGTTATGTTTAGGGTTATGGTTACGGTACGGGTTAGGCTGTGGGTTAGGTTAAGTGTTATGGTTATCGTTAGGGTTACCGTATAGGTTAGTGTCAGGGTTAGTGTTAGGGTAGGGTTAGTTTTGCCATAGAGGTTAGTGTTAGGTTTAGGGTTAGGGTACTGGTTAGGTTTAGAGTTATAGTTAAAGTTAGGGTTTGGGTTACGGTTCAGGTAACAGTTAGTGTTAAGGTTAGACATACGGTACAGAGCATAGTTAGATTTAGGGTTAGGTTGAGGGTTACGGTATAATTTAGGGTTAGGGTTAGTGTTAGGGTTAGGTTTACGTTACAGGTGAGGGTAAGGGTTAGGGTTAGGGTAGGGTTAGTGTGAGCGTTAAGGTACAGGTTAGGTTAGGGTTAGTGTTAGGATTAGGGTTTCGGTACAGGTTAGGTTTAAGTTTAGGTTTAGGGTTAGGGTTATGTTTATGGTTAGGGTTATTGTACATTTTAGGTTCAGGGTTATGGTTATGGTTAGGGTTAGGTTTAGTGTTACGGTACAGGTTAGGATTAGTGTTAGGGTTAGGGTTAGGGTTATGTTTGCCACAGAGTTTAGATTTTGAGTTAAGGTTAGGATACAGGTTAGGTTTAGAGTTAGGCTTAGCGTTAGGGTTAGGGTTACGGTACAGGTTAGTGTTAGGGTTAGGGTTAGGTTTAGGGTTACGGTACAGGGTAGGGTTAGGATTATGGGTAGCGTTACGGTACACGTTAGGGTTAGGTTTCGGGTTAGTGTTAGGGTTACGGTTACAGTAGAGGCTATGGTTTGGTTTAGGGTTAGCGTTAGGTTTAGGGATACAGTACAGTTTTGGGTTAAGTTTAGGGTTAGGGTTAGGGTTAGGGTTACGGTAGTGGTTAGGGTTAGGGTTAGGGTTGATTTTAGGATTACGGTTTGGTAACGGTACAGGTTAGGGTTAAGTTTAGTGTTAGGGTTTGGCTTACGGTATAGGATGGCATTAAGGTTAGGGGTAGGGTTAGGTTTAGCTTTACGGTACAGGTTAGGGTTAGGGTTAGGGTTAGGGTTAGGGTTACGGTACAGTTTGGGGTTAAGGTTAGGGTTACTGTTAGTGTTAGGGTTAGGGTTACGGTACTGGTTAGGTTCAGGGTTAGGGTTAGTGTTACGGTACAGGTAAGGGTTACAGTTAGGGTTACAGTTAGGGTTTTGGTACAGTTTTGGGTTAGTGTTAAGGGTAGGGTTAGGGATAGGGTTACGGTACAGGTTAGGGTTAGGTTTAGGAGTAGGGTTAGGGTTACGGTACAGGTTAAGGTAAGGCTTAGGGTTAAGGTTACGGTACAGGTTACGGTTAGGTTTTGGAGTAGGTTTAGAGGTACGGTACAGGTTAGGGTTAAGTTTAGGGTTAGGGTTAGGGTTAGGGTTATGGTAGTGGTTAGGGTTAGGGTTAGGGTTTGGTTTTGGGTTACGGATAGGGTAACGGTACAGATTAGGGTTACGGTTAGGGTTAGGGTTAGGCTTCTGTATAGGATAGCATTAAGGTTAGGGGTAGGGTTTGGTTTAGGTTTACAGTACAGGTAACGGTTAGGGTTAGGGTTAAGGTACAGGTTAGGGTTAGTTTTAGGAGTAGGGTTAGGGTACGGTACAGGTTAGGGTTAAGTTTAGGGTACTGTTAGTGTTAGGGTTAGGGTTACGGTACCGGTTAGGTTTACTGTTAGGGTTAGGTTTATGTTTACGGTACAGGTTATGGTTAGGGTTAGGGTTAGTGTTAGGGTTAGGCTTACGGTATAGGTTAGGGTTAGGTTTAGGGTTAGGGTAAGGGTTACGGTACAGGTTAGGGTAAGGTGCGGGTTACTGTTAGGGTTAGGGTTAGGGTTACGGTATCGGTTAGGTTTAGGGTTAGGGTTAGGTTTAGGTTTACGGTATAGGTTTGGGTTAGGGTTAGGGTAGGATTAGGGTTACGACACTTGTTAGGGTTAGGTTTAGGGGAAGGGTTAGAGTTATGGTACAGTTTAGGGTTAAGTTTAGGGTAAGGGTTAGGGTTAGGGTTACGGTAGTTGTTAGGGTTAGGGCTAGGTTAGGGTTTAGGTTTACCGTTAGGGTCACGGTACAGGTTAGGTTTAGGTTAGAGTTAGGGTTTGGATTACGGTATAGGATAGCATTAAGGTTAGGGTTAGGGTTAGGTTTGGGTTACGGTAGAGGTTAGGGTTAAGTTTAGCGTTACTGTTAGGGTTCGGGTTAGGGTTACGGTACCGGTTAAGATTAGTGATAGGGTTAGGATTAGGGTTACAGTACAGGTTATGGTTAGGGTTAGGGTTACGTTAGAAGTTATGGTTAGGGTTAGGGTTGCGTTTAGGGTTATGGTTAGGGTAACGGTACAGGTTAGGTTTACGGTTAGGGTTAGAGTTATGCTTACGGTATAGAATAGCATTAAGTTTAGGGGTAGCGTTAGTTTTAGGGTTATGGTACAGGTTAGGGTTAGGGTAGGGTTACGGTACAGGTTAAGGTTAGGTTTAGGGGTAGGGTTATGGTTACGGTACAGGTTAGGGTTAAGGTTAGGATTACTGTTAGGGTTAGGGTTACGGTACCGTTTAAGTTTAGGGTTAGGGTTAGGGTTAGTGTTAGGGTTAGGGTTAGTTTTGCCATAGAGGTTAGGGTTAGGTTTAGGGTTAGGGTACCGTTTAGGTTTAGAGTTAGAGTTTAAGTTAGGGTTTGGGTTACAGTTCAGGTAACGGTTAGTGTTATGCTTAGGGTTACGGTACAGACTATGGTTAGAGTTAGGGTTAGGTTTAGGGTTACAATACAATATAGTTTTAGGGTTAGTGTTAGCGTTAGGGTTACGTTACAGGCTAGTGTTAGGGTTAGGGTTAGGGTGAGGGTTAGTGTGAGGGTTACGGTACAGGTTAGGTTAGGGTTAGTGTTAGGGTTAGAGTTTCTGTTCAGGTTAGGGTTAAGGATAGGTTTAGGGTTAGTGTTAGGGTTATGTTACAGGTTAGGTTTAGGTTTAGGGTTAGGGTTAGGTTTATGGTTAGGGTTATTGTACAGTTTTGGTTTAGGGTTAGGGTTAGGGTAGGGTTAAGGTTAGGGTTAGTGTTACGGTACAGGTTAGGGTTAGTATTAGGGTAGGGTTAGGGTTATGTTTGCCACAGAGGTTAGATTTTGAGTTAGGGGTAGGGTACAGTTTAGGTTTAGAGTTAGGCTTAGGTTTAGGGTTAGGGTTACGGTACAGGTTAGGGTTAGGGTTAGGGTTAGGATTAGGGTTACGGTACAGGGTAGGGTTAGGATTATGGTTAGCGTTACGGTACAAGTTAGGGTTAGGGTTAGGGTTAGGGTTAGTTTTACGGTACAGGTTAGGGTTAGGTTTAGGCTAGGGTTAGGGTTACGGTACAGGTTGGGTTAAGGTTAGGGTTACTGTTAGTTTTAGGGTTAGGGTTACGGTACGCGTTAGGTTTACTGTTAGGGTTAGGTTTAGGTTTACGGTACAGGTTATGGTTAGTGTTAGGGTTAGGGTTACGGTATAGGTTAAGGTTTGGTTTAGCGGTAGGTTTAGTGTTACGGTACAGGTTAGGGTTAAGGTTAGGGTTACTGTTTGTTTAGGGTTAGGGATAGGGGTAGCTTTCGGGATATGGTAGAGTTTAGGGTTAGGGTTAGGGTTAGAGTTACGGTAGGGTTAGGTTTAGGGGTTAAGTTAGAGTTACGGTACAGTTTAGGGTTTAGTTTAGGGTTAGGGTTAGTGTTAGGGTTACGGTAGTTGTTAGGGTTAGGGTTACGGTTGGGTTTAGGGTTACGTTTAGGGTAACGTTACAGGTCAGGGTTAGGTTTTGGGTTACGGTATAGGATAGCATTAAGGTTAGGGTTAGGGTTAGGGTTGGGTTACAGTACAGGTTAGGGTCAATGTTAGCATTACTGGTAGGGTTAGGGTTAGGGTTAAGGGAAGCGGTTAGGCTTAGGGTTAGGGATAGGATTAGGATTACGGGACAGGTTATGGTTAGGGTTAGGGTTAGGGTTATGGTAGAGGTTAGGGTTTGGGTTAGGGTTGGGTTTAGGGTTATGGTTAGGGTAACGGTACAGGTTAGGGTTATGGTTAGGGTTAGGATTAGGCTTAGATATAGGATAGCATTAAGTTTAGGGGTAGGGTTAGGTTTAGATTTATGGTACAGGTTAGGGTTAGGGTTAGGGTTACGGTACAGGTTAGGGTTAGGTTTAGGAGTAGGGTTAGGGTTACGGTACAGGTTAGAGTTAAGGTTAGGTTTACTGTTAGTGTTAGGGTTAGGGATACGGTACCGGTTAGGTTAGGTTTAGGTTTACGGTTAGGTTTAGGTTATGTTTTAGGTTAGGGTTAGGTTTATGTTTACGGTACAGGTTATGTGTAGGGTTAGAGTTAGGGTTACGGTACAGGTGATGGTTAGGATTAGGGTTAGGGTTACGATACAGGTGATGGTTCGGTTTAGGGTTAGGGTTAGTGTTACGGCACAGGTTAGGGTTAGGGTTATTTTTAAGGTTAAGGTTGAGGTAAGGGATAAGTTTAAGTTTACGGTTAGGGTCAGGGTTACGGTACAAGTTATGGTTACGGTTAGGTTTAGGGTTAGGGTTACGGTATAGGATAGCATTAGGTTTAGGGTTAGGGTTAGGGTTACAGTACAGGTTAGGTTTAGGTTTAGGTTTAGTGTTATGGTACATGTAAGGATTACGGTTAGGGTAGAGGTACGGTTAGGGTTACGGTTAGGGTTGTGGTACAGTTGTTGTTTAGGCTTACAGGTAGGGTTGTGTTTAGGGTAAGGGTTACGGTTCAGGGTAAGGTTAGGTTTAGGGTTATGGTTACGGTACGGTTTAGGGTTATGTTTAGTGTTAGGGTTAGGGTTAGGGTTGCGGTACAGTTTAGGGTTATGGTTAGGGTTAGTGTAAGGTTTAGGGTTAGTTTTGCCATAGAGGTTAGGGTTAGGTATAGGTTTAGGGTACCGGTTAGGTTTAGAGTTAGAGTTAAAGTTAGGGTTCAGGTTACGGTTCAGGTAACGGTTAGGGTTAGCGTAAGGGTTAGGGTTACGGTACAGAGTATGGTTAGAGTTAGGGTTAGGTTTAGGGTTACAGTACAATTTAGGTTTAGGGCTAGTGTTAGGGTTTGGGTTACGTTACAGGTTAGTGTTAGGATTAGGGTTAGTGTTAGGGTTAGTGTGAGGGTTACGGTACAGGTTAGGTTAGGGTTAGTGATAGGGTTAGTGTTTGGGTACAGGTTAGGGTTACGGTTAGGTTTAGGGTTAGGGTTAGGGTTACGTTACAGGTTAGGTTTAGGTTTAGGGTTAGGGTTAGGGTTATGGTTAGGGTTATTGTACAGTTTAGGTTTAGGGTTAGGTTTAGGGTTAGGGTTAGAGTTAGGGTTAGTGTTACGGTACAGGTTAGGGTTAGTGGTAGGGATAGGGTTAGGGTTATGTTTGCCCCAGAGGTTAGATATTGAGTTAGGGTTAGGGTACAGGTTAGGTTTAGAGTTAGGCTTAGTGTTAGGGTTAGGGTTACGGTATAGGTTAGGGTTAGGTTTAGGGTTAGGATTAGGGTTACGGTACAGGGTAGGGTTTGGATTATGGTTAGCATTATGGTACAAGTTAGGTTTAGGGTTAGGGTTAGTGTTAGGGTTACGGTTACAGTAGAGGCTATTGTTAGGTTTAGGGTTAGCGTTAGGGTTATGGTTACGGTACAGTTTTGGGTTAAGTTTAGGGTTAGGGTAGGGTTAGGGTTACGGTAGTGGTTAGGGTTAGGGTTAGGGATGGGTTTAGGATTACGGTTAGGGTAACGGTACAGGTTAGGGTTATATTTAGGGTAGGGTTTGGCTTACGGTATAGGATGGCATTAAGGTTAGGAGTAGGGTTAGGTTTAGCTTTATGGTACAGGTTAGGGTTAGGGTTACGGTACAGGTTCGGGTTAGGTTTAGGAGTAGGGTTAGGGTTACGGTACAGGTTGGGGTTAAGGTTAGGGTTACTGTTAGTGTTAGGTTTAGGTTTACGGTACAGGTTATGGTTAGGGTTACGGTTAGGTTTACGGTATAGGTTAAGGTTAGGTTTAGGGGTAGGGTTAGTGTTAAGGTACAGGTTAGGTTTAAGGTTAGGGTTACTGTTAGGTTTAGGGTTACGGTTACGGTACAGGTTAGGTTTAGGGATAGGTGTAGCTTTCGGGATACGGTACAGGTCAGGGTTAGGGTTAGGGTTAGAGTTACGGTACAGGTTAGGGTTAGGGTTAGGGGTAGGGTTAGAGTTACGGTACAGTTTAGGGTTTAGTTTAGGGTTAGGGTTAGGGTTAGGGTTACGGAAGTTGTTAGGGTTAGGGTTACGGTTGGGTTTAGGGTTTCGGTTATGGTAACGGTACAGGTTAGGGTTAGGGTTTGGGTTACGGTATAGGATAGCATTAAGGTTAGGGTTAGTTTAGGGTTGGGTTACAGTACAGGTTAGGGTCAATATTAGCGTTATATGTAGGGTTAGGGTTAGAGTTAAGGGAACCGGTTAGGCTTAGGGTTAGGGATAGGATTAGGATTACGGTACACGTGATGGTTAGGGTTAGGGTTAGGGTTATGGTAGAGGTTAGGGTTAGGGTTAGGTTTGGGTTTAGGGTTATGTTTAGGGTAATGGTACAGGTTAGGGTTAGGGTTAGGGTTACCGTACAGGTGTGGTTTAGGGTTACGGGTAGGTTTAGTGTTAGGGTTAGGTTTAGGGTTAGGGTTACAGTACAGGTTAGGGTGAGAGTAAGAGTTAGGGTTACGGTACTGGTTAGGGTTATGTTTAGCGTTAGGTTGAGGTTTAGGTTGAGGGTTACAGTACAGTTTTGGTTTAGATTTAGGGTTAGGGTTAGGTTTAGGGTTAGGGTTAGGGTTAGTGTTAGTGTTATGGTACATATTGGGGTTAGGGTTAGTGTCAGGGTTAGGGTTAGTTTAGGTTTGCCATAGAGGTTATATTTAGAGTTAGGGTTACGTTACTGGTTACGGTTAGAGTTAGGGTAGTGTTTCGGTACAGCTTAGGTAGGGTTAGGGTTAGTGTTACGGTACAGGTAAGGGTTACGTTTAGGGTTACGGTTACGGTTAGGGTTGCAGTACAGTTTTGGGTTAGGGTTATGGGTAGGGTTATGATTATTGTTAGAGTTAGGTTTAGTGTTAGGTTTATGGTACAAATTAGGGTTAGGGTTAGGGTTAGGGTTAGTGTTAGGGTTAGGGTACAGGTTAGGATTAGGTTTAGGTTTAGGTTTAGGGTTAGGGTTAGGTTTAGGTTTGCCATAGAGGTTAGATTTAGATTTAGATTTAGGGTACAGGTTAGGTTTAGAGTTAGGGGTAGGGTTATGGTACAGGTTATGGTTAGGGTTAGGGTTAGGGTTTCGGTACTGGTTAGGGTATATTTTAGGTTTAGGATTAGGGTTAGGATTACGGTACAGCTTAAGTTTAGGGTTAGGGTTAGTGTTAATGTACAGGTAAGGAATACGGTTATGGATAGGGTTGCGGTTAGAGTTGCGGTACAGTTATGGGTTAGGGTTACGGGTAGTGTTAGGGTTAGGTTTAGGTTTACGGTTCAGGGTAGGGTTAGGTTTAGGGTTAGGGTTAGTGTTACGGTACAGGTACGTTTTATGGTTAGGGTTAGAGTTAGTGTTAGGGTTAGGGTTAGGGTTAGGGTTAGGGTTGCCGTACAGGTGTGGTTTAGGGTTACGGGTAGGGTTAGCGTTAGGGTTAGGGTTAGGGTTATGGTTAAGGTTAGGGTGAGCGTAAGGGTTAGGGTTACGGTACCGGTTAGGGTTAAGGTTAGGTTTAGGGTTAGGTTTAGGGTGAGGGTTACAGTACAGGTTAGGTTTACGGTTAGGGTTAGAGTTATGCTTACGGTATAGAATAGCTTTAAGGTTAGGGGTAGCGTTAGTTTTAGGGTTATGGTACAGGTTAGGGTTAGGGTTAGGGTTTCGGTACAGTTATGGTTACGGTTACCGTACAGGTTAGGTTTAGGGTTAGGGTTAGTGTTAGGGTTAGGGTTAGTTTTGCCATAGAGGTTAGGGTTAGGTATAGGGTTAGGGTACCGGTTAGGTTTAGAGTTAGAGTTAAAGTTAGGGTTCGGGTTATGGTTCAGGTAACGGTTAGGGTTAGGGTAGGGTTACGGTACAGAGTATGGTTAGAGTTAGGGTTAGGTTTAGGGTTACGGTTCAATTTAGGTTAGGGTTAGTGTTAGGGTTAGGGTTACGTTACAGGTTAGTGTTAGGGTTAGGGTTAGGGTTAGTGTGAGTGTTACGTTACAGGTTAGGTTAGGGTTAGTGTTAGGGTTAGGGTTTCGGTACAGTTTGGGTTAAGTTTAGGTTTAGGGTTAGGGTTAGGGTTACATTACAGGTTAGGTTTAGGTTTAGGGTTAGGGTTATGGTTATGGTTAGGGTTATTGTACAGTTTAGGTTTAGGATTAGGGTTAGGGTTAGTGTTACGGTACAGGTTAGGGTTAGTGTTAGTGTTAGGGTTAGGGTTATGTTTGCCTCAGAGGTTAGATGTTGAGTTAGGGTTAGGGTACAGGTTAGGTTTAGAGTTAGGCTTAGTGTTAGGGTTAGGGTTACGGTACAGGTTAGGGTTAGGTTTAGGGTTAGGATTAGGGTTACGGTACAGGGTAGTGTTTGGATTATGGTTAGCTTTATGGTACAAGTTAGGTTTAGGGTTCGGGTTAGTGTTAGGGTTACGGTTACAGTAGAGGCTATTGTTAGGTTTAGGGTTAGCGTTAGGGTTAGGGTTATGGTACAGTTTTGGGTTAAGTTTAGGGTTAGGGTTAGATTTACGGTAGTGGTTAGGGTTAGGGTAAGGGATGGGTTTAGGATTACGGTTAGGGTAACGGTACAGGTTAGGGTTATGTTTAGGGTAGGGTTTGGCTTATGGTATAGGATGGCATTAAGGTTAGGAGTAGGGTTAGGTTTAGCTTTATGGTACAGGTTAGGGTTAGGGTTAGGGTTACGTTACAGTTTCGGGTTAGGTTTAGGAGTAGGGTTAGGATTATGGTACAGGTTGGGGTTAAGGTTAGGGTTACTGTTAGTGTTAGGGTTAGGGTTACGGTACCGGTTAGTTTTACTGTTAGGGTTAGGTTTAGGTTTACGGTACAGGTTATGGTTAGGGTTACGGTTAGGTTTACAGTATAGGTTAAGGTTAGGTTTAGGGGTAGGGTTAGTGTTATGGTACAGGTTAGGTTTCAGGTTAGGTTTACTGTTAGGTTTAGGGTTTCGGTTACGGTACAGGTTAGGTTTAGGGATAGGTGTAGCTTTCGGGATACGGTACAGGTTAGGTTTAGGGTTAGGGTTAGAGTTACGGTACAGGTTAGGGTTAGGGTTAGGGGTAGGGTTAGAGTTACGGTACAGTTTAGGGTTTAGTTTAGGGTTAGGGTTACGGTACAAGTTAGGGTTAGGTTTAGGGTTAGAGTTACGGTACAGGTTAGTTTTAGGGTTAGGGTTAGTGTTATGGTACAGGTAAGGGTTACGGTTAGGGTTAGAGTTAGGGTTACGATTAGGGTTGCCGTACAGCTGTGGGTTAGGGTTACGGGTAGGTTTAGGGTTAGGGTTACGTTTACAGTACAGGTCAGGGTGAGGGTTAGGGTTAGGGCTATGGTACAGATTAGGGCTAGGGTTAGGGTTAGGGTTACGGTACAGGTTAGGGTCAGGTTTAGGGTTTCGGTAGAGTTTAGGGTTAGGGTTAGGGTAGGTTTAGGCTTACGGTACAGGTTAGGGTTAGGGTTAGGGTTTCGGTAGAGATTAGGGTTAGGGTTAGGGTTAGGTTTAGTTTTACGGTACAGGTTAGGGTTAGGGTTACGGTACTGGTTACGTTTAGGGTGAGGGTTAGTGTTACAGTACAGGTAAGTTTCACGGTTAGGGTTAGTGTTAGGGTTAGTGTTAGGGTTAGGTTTAGGGTTGCCGTACAGGTGTGGTTTAGTGTTACGGGTAGGTTACGGGTTAGGGTTAGGGTTACGGTACAGGTTACGGTGAGGGTAATCTTTAGGTTTATGGTACAGGTTAGGGTTAGGGTTACGGTTAGGGTTAGGGTTAGATTTAGGGTGAGGGTAATGGTACAGGTTGGTTTTAGGTTTACGGTTAGGGTTAGGGTTAGGGTTAGGTTTAGGGTTAGTGTTACGGTACATGTTGGGGTTAGTGTTAGTGTTACGATTAGGGTTAGTTTTAGTTTTGACATAGAGGTTAGATTTAAATTTAGGGTTAGTGTACTGGTTAGGTTTAGTTTTAGGGGTAGGGTTATGGTACAGGTTATATTTAGGGTTAGGGTTAGGGTTCCGGTACAGGTTAGGGTAAAGGTTAGGTTTAGTGTTAGGTTGAGGATTGCGGTACAGCTTAGGTTTATGGTTAGGGTTAGTGTTACTGTACAGGTAAGGGTTACGGTTAGGGTTAGGGTTACGGTTAGAGTTGCGGTACAGTTGTGGGTTAGGATTACGTGTAGGGTTAGGTTTAGGTTTAGGGTTACGGTTCAGCGTAGGGTTAGGTTTAGGGTTAGCGTTAGTGTTCTGGCACAGGTAAGTTTTATGGTTAGGTTTAGGGTTAGGGTTAAGGTTAGGGTTAGGGTTAGGGTTGCCATACAGGTGTGGTTTAGGGTTACGGGTAGGGTTAGTGTTACGGTAGGGCTAGGATTTGGTACAGGTTAGGGTGAGGGTAAGGGTTAGAGTTACGGTACAGGTTAGGGTTAAGTTTAGGGCTAGGGTTAGGTTTAGGTTGAGGGTTACGATACAGGTGGGGTTTAGGTTTACGGAAAGGGTAAGGGTTAGGTTTAGGGTTAGGGTTAGTGTTATGGTACATGTTGGAGTTAGGGTTAATGTTAGGTTTAGGGTTAGTGTTAGGGTTAGGTTTGCCATAGCGGATAGATTTAGAGATAGGGTTACGGCACAGTTTACGGTTAGGGCTAGGGTTAGGGTTTTGGTACAGGTTACGGTAAAGGTTAGGGTTAGGGTTAGGGTTACGGTACAGCTTAGATTTAGGGTTAGGGTTAGTGCTACAGTACAGGTAAGAGTTACAGTTAGGGTTACCGTTACGGATAGGGTTGCGGTAGAGTTGTGGATTAGGCTTATGGGTAGGGTTAGGGTTACGGTTACGGTTCAGTGTAGGGTCAGGTTTAGTGTTAGGTTTACGGTACAATTTAGGTTTAGGGTTAGGGTTAGTGTTAGGGTTAGGGTTAGGGTTACGGTACAGGTTAGGGTTAGGGTTAGGGTTAGTGTTAGGTTTGGGGTTAGGGTAAGGGTTAGGTTTAGCGTTATGTTACAGTTTAGGTTTAGGTTTAGGGTAAGTGTTACAGTACAGGTAAGGGTTACGGTTAGGTTTAGGGTTAGGTTAAGGTTTTCGGTACAGTTTAGGGTTAAGGTTAGGTTTATTTAGGGTTAGGGTTACGGTACAGGTTAGGTTTAGGATTAGGTTTAGTGTTACGGTACAGGTAAGGGTTACCGTTAGGGTAGGCATACGGTTAGGGTTACGGTTAGGGTTGCAGTACAGTTGTTGTTTAGGCTTACAGGTAGGGTTCTGTTTAGGGTAAGGGTTATGGTTCAGTTTAAGGTTAGGTTTAGGGTTATGGTTACGAAACTGGTTAGGGTGAGGGTTAGGGTTAGGGTTAGTGTTATGGTTAGGGTTACCATACAGGTTAGTGTCAGCGTTAGTGTTAGGGTTAGGGTTAAGTTTGCGGTACAGGTTAGCGTTAAGGTTAGGGTTAGGTTTACCATATAGATTAGGGATAGAGTTAGGGTTAGGGTTACCATAGAGGTTAGTTTTAGGCGTAGGGATAGGGTTAGAGTTGAGGTACAGGTTAGGGTTAGGGTTAGGGTTAGGGTTTAGGTACAGTTAGCATTAAGTTTAGGGTTAGGGTTAGGGTTAAGATACAGGTTAGGGTTAGTGTTTTGGTCAGGGTAAGGGTTAGGGTTACGGTACAGGTTATGGTTAGGTTTAGGGGTAGGATTAGGTTTACGGTACAGATTAGGATTAGGTTTAGGTTTAGGGTTATGGTATAGGTTAGCGTTAAGTTTAGATTTAGGGTGAGGGTTAGAGTAACGGGACAAGTTATGGTTATGTTTAGATTTAGGGTTAGGGTTACGGTATAGGATAGCATTAGGTTTAGGGTTAGGTTTAGGGTTACGGTCCAGGTTAGGGTTAGTGTTAGGGTTAGGTTTAGGGTTAGGGTTACGGTACAGGTTAGGGTTAGATTTAGGGTAGGGTTAGGGATACGGTACAGGTTAGGGTTACAGTTAGGGTTAGGATTAGGCTTAGGGCTACGGTACAGGTAATTTTAGGTTTAGGTTTAGGGTTAGGGTTACCATACACGTTAGAGTTAGGGTTAGGGTTACGGTTAGTGTTAGGTTTAGGATTACGGTACAGGATAGGGTTAAGTTTAGGTTTATGGTTAGGGGTAGGGCTACAGTACAGGTTAGGTTTAGGGTTAGGTTAGGGTTACTGTACAGATTAGCTTTAGGGTTAGGTTTAGTGTTACGGTACAGGTAAGGGTGACGGTTAGGGTAGGGTTACGGTTAAGGTTACGGTTAGGGTTGCGGTACAGTTGTGGTTTAGGTTTACGGTTAGGTTTGAGGTTAGGATAAGGGTTACGGTTCAGGGTAATTTTAGGTTTAGGGTTATGGTTACTGTACGGGTTAGGGTTAGGGTTACCATAAGATTAGTGTCAGGGTTAGATTTAGTGGTAGGGTTAGGGTTAGGGTTGCGGTACAGGTTAGGGTTAGGGATACGGTTAGGGTTACCATACAGGTTAGGGTTAGGGTTAGGGTTAGGGTTATCATACAGGTTAGGTTTAGGGTTAGGGTTAGGGTTAGGGTTGAGGTACAGGTTAGGTTTAGGGTTAGGGTTAGGGTTACGGTATAAGTTAGCATTATGTTTACATTTAGGGTTAGGGTTACGGTACAGGTTAGGGTTAGGTTTAGGGTTAGGGTCAGGGTAAGGGTTAGGGTTACAGTACAGGTTATGGTTAGGTTTAGGTGTAGGGTTAGGGTTACGGTACAGGTTACTGTTAAGGTTAGGGTTACTGTTAGAGTTAGGGTTAGGATTATGGTACAGTGTAGTGTTTGGTTAGGCTTAAGTTTAGGGTTACGGTACAGTTAGGGTTCGGGTTAGTGTTAGGGTTGGGGTTATGGTACAGGTTAGTTTTAGGGTTAGGATTAGGGTAAGGGTTACGGTACAGGTGAGGGGTAGGGTTAGAGTTAGGTTTTCGGTTCAGGTTAGGGTTAAGGTTAAGTTTAGTGTTAGGGTAAGGATTACAGTACAGCTTAGGTTTAGGGTTAGGGTTAGTGTTACTGTACAGGTAAGGGTTACGTTTAGGGTTAGGTTTACGGTTAGAGTTGTGGTACAGTTGTGGGTTAGGGTTATGGGTAGGGTTAAGGTTAGGGTTAGGGTTACGGTTCAGGGTACGGTTATGTTTAGGGTTAGGGTTAGTGTTACGGTACTGGTAACATTTATGGTTATGGTTAGGGTTAGGGTTAGGTTTAGGGTTGCCGTACAGGTGTCGTTTAGGGTTATGGGTAGGGTTAGGGTTAGGTTTATGGTTCAGGTTAGGCTGAGTGTAAGGGTTAGGGTTACGGTATAGGTTAGGGTTAGGGTTAGGATTAGGGTGGGGGTTACAGTACAGGTGGGGTTTAGGTTTTGGGTTAGGGTTAGGGTTAGGGTTAGTGTTAGGGTACATGTTGGGGTTAGGGTTAGTGTTTGGGTTAGATTTAGGGTTCAGTTTGCCATCGAGGTTAGATTTAGAGTTAGGGTTACGGTACAGGTTACGGTTAGGGTTAGGGTTAGTGATTCGGTACAGGTTACAGTAAAGGTTAGGTTTAGGTTTACGGTTACGGTACAGCTTAGGTTTAGGGTTAGGATTAGTGTTACGGTACAGGTAAGGGTTACGGTTAGGGTTACGGTTACGGTTAGGGTTTTTGTACTGTTTTGGGTTAGGGTTACGGGTAGGGTTAGGGTTAGGGTTAGGGTTACGGTACAGGTTAGTGTTAGGTTTAGGAGTAGGGTTAGGGTTATGGTACAGGTTAAGGTAATTGTTAGGGTTAGGGTTACGGCCCAGGTTACGGTTAGGTTTTGGAGTAGGTTTAGAGTTACTGTACAGTTTAGGGTTAAGTTTAGGGATAGGGTTAGGGTTAGGGTTAGGGTAATGGTAGTGTTTAGGGTTAGGGTTAGGGTTGGGTTTAGGGTTAAGGATAGGGTAACGGTACAGATTAGGGTTACTGTTAGGGTTAGGGTTAGGCTTCTGTATAGGATAGCATTAAGGTTAGGGGTAGGGTTAGGTTTAGGTTTACAATACAGGTAACGATTAGGGTTAGGGTTACGGTACCGGTTAGGGTTAGGTTTAGGAGTAGGGTTAGGGTTACGGTACAAGTTAGGGTTAAGGTTAGGGTTACTGTTAGTGTTAGGTTCAGGGTTACGGTACCGGTTAGGTTTACTGTTAGCGTTAGTGTTAGGTTTACGGTACAGGTTATGGTTAGGGTTAGGGTTAGCGTTAGGGTTAGGGTTATGGTATAGTTTAGGGTTAGGTTTAGGGGTAGGGTAGGGGTTACGGTACAGGTTAGGGTTAATATGATGGTTACTGTTAGGGTTAGGGTTAGGGTTAGGGTTACGGTACAGGTTAGTGTTAGGTTTAGGAGTAGGGTTAGGGTTACGGTACAGGTTAAGGTAAGTGTTAGGGTTAGGGTTACGGCCCAGGTTACGGTTAGGTTTTGGAGTAGGTTTAGAGTTACGGTACAGTTTAGGGTTAAGTTTAGGGATAGGGTTAGGGTTAGGGTTAGGGTAATGGTAGTGGTTAGGGTTAGGGTTAGGGTTGGGTTTAGGGTTACGGATAGGGTAACGGTACAGATTAGGGTTACTGTTAGGGTTAGGGTTAGGCTTCTGTATAGGATAGCATTAAGGTTAGGGGTAGGGTTAGGTTTAGGTTTACAGTACAGGTAACGATTAGGGTTAGGGTTATGGTACCGGTTAGGGTTAGGTTTAGGAGTTGGGTTAGGGTTACGGTACAAGTTAGGGTTAAGGTTAGCGTTACTGTTAGTGTTAGGTTCAGGGTTACGGTACCGGTTAGGTTTACTGTTAGCGTTAGTGTTAGGTTTACGGTACAGGTTATGGTTAGGGTTAGGGTTAGCGTTAGGGTTAGGGTTACGGTATAGGTTAGGGTTAGGTTTAGGGGTAGGGTAGGGGTTACTGTACAGGTTAGGGTTAATATGATGTTTACTGTTAGGGTTAGGGTTAGGGTTAGGGTTACGGTATCGGTTAGGTTTAGGGTTAGTGTTAGGTTTAGGGTAACGGTACATGTTTGGGTTAGGTTAGGGTTAGGGTTACGTTACTACGGTACTTGTTAGGGATAGGTTTAGGGTAGGGTTAGTGTTACGGTACAGTTTAGGGTTAAGTTTAGGGTAAGGGTTAGGGTTAGGGTTACAGTAGTTGTTAGGGTTAAGGCTAGGGTTGGGTTTAGGGATACCTTTAGGGTCACAGTACAGGTTAGGTTTACGGTTAGGGTTAGAGTTTGGGTTACAGTATAGGATAGCATTAAGGTTAGTTTTAGGGTTAGGGTTGTGTTACGGTACAGGTTAGGGTTAAGTTTAGCGTTACTGTTAGGATTCGGGTTACGGTTTTGGTACAGGTTAGCTTAGTGATTGGTTTAGGATTAGGGTAACGGTACAAGTTATGGTTAGGGTTAGGGTTACGTTAGAGGTTATGGTTAGGGTTAGGGTTGGGTTTCGTGTTATGGTTAGGTAACGGTACAGGTTAGGTTTACGGTTAAGGTTAGAGTTATGCTTGCGGTATAGGATAGCATTAAGGTTAGGGGTAGCGTTACTTTTAGGGTTACGGTACAGGTTAGGGTTAGGGTTAGGGTTACGGTACAGGTTAGGATTAGTTTTAGGGGTAAGTTTAGGGTTACGGTAAAGGTTAGGGTTAGATTTAGGGGTAGGGTTAGGGTTACGGTACAGGTTAGGGTTAAGGTTAGGGTTACTGTTAGGGTTAGGTTTAGGGTTACGGTACCGGTTAGGTTTAGGGTTAGTGTTACGGTACAGGTGATGGTTAGGTTTAGGTTTAGGGTTAGGGTTACGCCACAGGTTATGGTTAGGGTTAGTTTTAGTGTTAGTGTTGAGGTTAGGGATAAGTTTAGGTTTAGGGTTAGGGTTAGAGTTACTGTACAATTTATGGTTACAGTTAGGTTTAGCGTTAGGGTTACGGTATAGGATAGCATTAGGTTTTGGGTTAGGGTTAGGGTTAGGGTTACGGTACAAGTTAGGGTTAGGGTTAGTGTTAGGGTTACGGTACAGGTTAGGGTTAGTTTTAGGGGTTGGGTTAGGTTAATGGTACCGGTTAGGTTTCAGGTTATGGTTACTGTTAGTGTTAGGGTTAGAGTTACGGCACCGGTTAGGTTTAGGGTTAGGGTTAGGGTTAGGGTTACCATACAGGTTAGGGTTAGGGTTTTGGTTAGGGTTAAGGTTAGGCTTAAGGTACAGATTATGGTTAGGTTTAGAGTTAGGGTTTGGTTTACGGTACAGGTTAGGGTTAGGGCTAGGATTACAGTAGAGGTTAGGGTTTGGGTTAGGTTAGGGACAGGGTTACAGAACAAGTTAGGGTTACGTTAGGTTTAGGGTTAGGGTTACGGTATATGATAGCGTTAGGGTTAGTTTTAGCGTTAGGTTTAGGGTTACGGTACATTTTAGGGTAGGGTTGGGGTTAGGGTTAGCGTTAGGGTTACGGTACAGTGTAGGGTTAGAGTTAGGGTTAGGGTTAGGGTTACGATACAAGTTAGGGTTAGGGTTAGTGTTAGGGTTAGGGTTACGGTACAGGTAAGGCTTAGGGTTAGGGTTAGGTTTTCGGTTCAGGTTAGTTTTAGGGTTAGGTTTACGGTACAAAGTTAGGGTTAGGTTTAGGGTTAGAGTTATGGTACAGGTTAGGTTTAGGGTTAGGGTTAGTGTTACGGTACAGGTAAGGGTTACGGTTAGGGTTAGAGTTAGGGTTACGATTAGGGTAGCCGTACAGCTGTGGGTTAGGGTTACGGGTAGGGTTAGGGTTAGGGTACTGGTTACGTTTAGGGTGAGGGTTAGTGTTACAGTAGAGGTAAGTTTTACGGTTAGGGTTAGTGTTAGGGTTAGTGTTAGGGTTAGGGTTAGGGTTGCCGTACAGGTGTGGTTTAGTGTTACGGGTAGGTTACGGGTTAGGGTTATGGTTATGGTTACGGTACAGGTTAGGGTGAGGGTAAGGGTTAGGTTTATGGTACAGGTTAGGGTTAGGGTTAGGGTCAGGGTGCGGTAATGGTACAGGTTGGTTTTAGGTTTACGGTTAAGGTTAGGGTTAGGGTTAGGGTTAGGGTTAGTGTTACGGTACATGTTGGGGTTAGTGTTAGTGTTAGGATTAGGGTTAGGTTTAATTTTGCCATAGAGGTTAGATTTAGATTTAGGGTTAGGGTACTGGTTAGGTTTCGTGTTAGGGTTAGTGTTATGGTACAGGTTATATTTAAGGTTAGGGTTAGGGTTCCGGTAGAGGTAAGGGTAAAGGTTAGGTTTAGGGTTAGGATGAGTATTGCCGTACAGCTTAGGTTTATGGTTAGAGTTAGTGTTACTGTACAGGTAAGGGTTACGGTTAGGGTTAGGGTTACGGTTAGAGTTGCGGTACAGTTCAGGGTTAGGATTACGTGTAGGGCTAGGTTTAGGGTTAGGGTTACGGTTCAGCGTAGGGTTAGGTTTACTGTTAGGGTTAGTGTTACGGCACCGGTAATTTTTATGGTTAGGTTTAGGGTTAGGGTTAAGGTTAGGGTTAGGGTTAGGGTTAGGGTTAGGGTTAGGGTTGCCGAACAGGTGTGGTTTAGGGTTACGGGTAGGGTTAGTGTTACGGTAGGGCTAGGATTATGGTACAGGTTAGGGTGAGGGTAAGGGTTAGAGTTACGCTACAGGTTAGGGTTAAGTTTAGGGTTAGGGTTAGGTTTAGGTTGAGGGTTACGATACAGGTGGGGTTTAGGTTTACGGAAAGGGTAAGGGTTAGGTTTAGGGTTAGGGTTAGTGTTATGCTACATGTTGGAGTTAGGGTTAATGTTAGTGTTAGGGTTAGTGTTAGGGTTAGGTTTGCCATAGAGGATAGATTTAGAGATAGGGTTACGGTACAATTTACGGTTAGGGCTAGGGTTAGGGTTTTGGTACAGGTTATGGTAAAGGTTAGGTTTAGGGTTAGGGTTACGGTACAGCTTAGATTTAGGGTTAGGGTTAGTGTTACAGTACAGGTAAGGGTTACAGTTAGGGTTACGGTTACATATAGGGTTGCGGTACAGTTGTGGATTAGGCTTATGGGTAGGGTTAGGGTTACGGTTACGGTTCAGTGTAGGTTCAGGTTTAGTGTTAGGTTTATGGTACAATTTAGGTTTAGGGTTAGGGTTAGTGTTAGGGTTTGGGTTAGGGTTACGGTACAGGTTAGGTTAGGGTTAGGGTTGGGGTTAGGGTTAGGGTTAGATTTAGGGTTATGTTACAGGTTAGGTTTAGGTTTAGGGTAAATGTTACAGTAAAGGTAAGGGTTACGGTTAGGTTTAGGGTTAGGTTAAAGTTTTCGGTACAGTTTAGGGTTAAGGTTTGGTTTAGTTAGGGTTAGGGTTACGGTACAGGTTAGGTTTAGGATTAGGTTTAGTGTTACAGTACAGGTAAGGGTTACCGTTAGGGTAGGCATACGGTTAGGGTTACGGTTAGGGTTGCGGTACAGTTGTGAGTTAGGATTACGGGTAGTGTTAGGTTTAGGGTTAGGGTTACGGTTCAGGGTAGGGTTAGATTTAGGGTTGAGGTTACGGTACAAGTTAGGGTTAGGGTTAGGGTTAGTGTAGGGTTAGGTTTATGGTACAGGTTAGGTTTAGGGGTAGGGTTAAGTTTAGGGGTAGGGTTACTGTACAGGTTAGTGTCAGAGTTAAGTTTAGGGTTTAGGTCAGGGTTAGGTTTGCGGGACAGGTTAGGGTTAGGGTTAGTGTTAGGGTTAGGGTTAGGGTTACCGTACAGCTTAGCGTTAGGGTTAGGTTTGAAGTACAGGTTAGGGTTAGGGTTAGGGTTAGGGTTACGGTACAGGTTAGCATTAGGGTTAGGTTTAGGCTTAGGGTTACAATACAGGTTAGGGTTAGGGTTAGGTTTTCGGTTCAGGTTAGGGTTAAGGGTAGGTTTAGGGTTAGGGTTAGGGTTAGGGTACAGGTTAGGTTTAGGGTTATGTTTAGTGTTACGTTCAGGTAAGGGTTACGTTAGGGTACGGTTACGGTATGTGTTAGGGTGAGTGTTGCAGTACAGTTGTGGTTTAGGCTTACAGGTAGTGTTGTGTTTAGGGTAAGGGTTACGGTTCAGGTTAAGGTAATGTTTACGGTTATGGTTACGGTACGGTTAGGGTGAGGGTTAGGGTTAGGGATATGGTTATGGTTAGGGTTACCGTACAGGTTAGTGTCAGGGTTGGTGTTAGGGTAGGGTTATGGTTAGTGATACCGTACAGGTTAGGGATAGATTTAGGGTTAGGGTTACCGTACAGGTTAGGTTTAGGGTTAGGGTTAGAGTTGAGGTACAGTTTAGGATTAGTGTTAGGGTTAGGGTTTTGGTACAGGTTAGCATTAGATTTAGGGTTAGGGTTAGGGTAACGGTACAGGTTAGGGTTAGGGTTAGGGTCAGTGTAAGGGTTAGGGTTACGATACAGGTTATGGTTAGGTTTAGGTTTAGGGTTAGGGTTACGGTACAGGTTAGGTTTATTGTTAGGTTTAGGGCTACGGTACACGTTAGGGTTAAGGTTAGGTTTAGGGTTAGTGTTAGAGTTATGGTACAAGTTATGGTTATGTTTAGGTTTAGGGTTAGGGTTACGGTATAGGTTAGCATTAGGGTTAGGGTTAGGTTTAGGGATACGATACAGGTTAGGATTAGTGTTAGGGTTAGGGTTATGGTTAGGGTTACAGTACAGGTTAGGTTAGGTTTAGGGTAGGGTTAGGGATACGGTACAGGATAGGATTACGGTTAGGGTTAGGGTTAGGGTTAGGGTTACGGTACCGGGTAGGTTTAGGGTTAGCGTTAGGGTTAGGGTTAGGGTTACGGTACAGTTTAGGGTTAGGGTTAGGGTAGGGTTTCGGTATGGGTTAGGATTAAGTTTAGTTTTAGGGTTAGGGTTAGGGTTACGGTACAGGTTAGGTTTAGGGATAGGTTTAGTGTTACAGTACAGTTAAGTGTTACGGTTTGGGTAGGGTAACGGTTAGGGTTACGGTTAGGGTTGCGGTACAGTTGTGGTTTAGGGTTATGGGTAGGGTTGGGGTTAGGGTAAGCGTTACGGTTCAGGTTAAGGCTAGGTTTAGGGTTATGGTTACGGTACAGGTCAGGGTTAGGGTTAGGGTTAGGTTTAGGGTTAGGGTTACCGTACAGATTAATGTCAGGGTTAGGGTTAGAGTTAGGGTTAGGGTGAGCGTTGCGGTAAAGGTTAGGCTTAGGGTTAGGGTTAGGGTTACCGTACAGTTTAGTGTTAGGGTTAGGGTTACCGTACAGGTTAGGTTTAGGGTTGGAATTAGGGTTAGGGTTGAGGTACAGGTTTGGGTTAGGGTTAGGGTTAGGGATAGGGTTAGGGTTACGGTACAGTTTAGGGATTGAGTTAGGGTCAGGGTAAGGGTTAGGGTTTTGGTACAGTTTATGGTTAGGTTCAGGGTTACTTTAGGGTTACGGTACAGTTTAGGTTTAGCGTTAGGTTTAGGGTTACAGTACAGGTTAGGGTTAAGGTTAGATTTAGGGTGAGGGGTAGAGTTACTGTACAAGTTATGGTTATGGTTAGGTTTAGGGTTAGGGTTACAATATAGGTTAGCATTAGGGTTAGGGTTGGGTTTAGGGTTACGGTACAGGTTAGGGTTAGTGTTACGGTTATGTTTAGGGTTTATTACGGTACAAGTTAGGGATAGGTTTAGGGTAGGGTTACGGATACGGTTCAGGTTAGGTTTACGGTTAGGGATAGGGTTAGGATTATGGTTACGGTACTGGTCAGGTATAGGATTAGAGTTTAGTTTGGGTTACCATACAGGTTAGAGTTAGGTTTAGGGTTAGGGTTCGGTTTAGGGTAAGGGTTAGGGTTACGGTACAGGTTAGGGTTAGGGTTAGGGATAGGGTTAGGGTTAGGGTTTAGGTACAGATCAGGGTAAGGTTAGGGTTAGGGTTACGGTTAGGTTTGCGGAACAGTTGTGGGTTAGGGTTACGGGTAGGGTTAGGGTTAGGGTTACGGTACAGGTTAGGTTTACATTTAGGGGTATGGTTACGGTACAGGTAAGTGCTAGGGTTATGGTTAGCGTTAGGGTTAGGGTTAGGGTTACGGTTAGGGTTAAGCTTAGGGTTAGGGTTAGGGTTACGGTACAGGTTAGAGTTAGGGTTAGGGTTAGGGTTAGGTTTACGGTTGCGGTAGTGGTTAGGGTGAGGCTTAGGATTGGGGTTAGGTTTACCGTTAGGGATACGGTACAGGTTAGGGATACGTTTACGTGTAGGGTTAGGATTTGGGTTAGTGTTACGGTACAGGTTATGGTTACGGTTAGGTTTGCCATAGAGGTTAGGGTTAGGGTTAGGGTTAGGGTACCGGTTAGGATTAGGTTTAGGGTTAGGGTTAGGGTGACCATAAACGTTAGAGTTATGGTTAGGGTTAGGGTTAGTGTTAGGGTTAGGGTTAGGTTTGTCATAGAGTTGAGGGTTAGGGTTAGGATTAGGGTACAGGTTAGGTTTAGAGTTAGGGTTAAGGTGAGGGTTAGGGTTACAGTACAGGTTAGGGTTAGGGTTTGGGTACAGGTTAGGGTTAGGTTTAGGGTTAGGGGTTAGGGTTAGGGTTAGGGTTAGGGTTAGGATTAGGGTTAACGTACAGGTTAGGGTTAGGTTAGGGTTGCAGTACAGGTTAGGTTTAGGGTTAGGGTTACTGTTCAGGGTAGGGTTAGATTTAGGGTTGGGGTTACGGTACAAGTTAGGGTTAGGGTTAGGGTTAGTGTAGGGTTAGGTTTATGGTACAGGTTAGGTTTAGGGGTAGGGTTAAGTTTAGGGGTAGGGTTACTGTACAGGTTAGTGTCAGAGTTAGGTTTAGGGTTTGGGTTAGGGTTAGGTTTGCGGGACAAGTTAGGGTTAGGGTTAGTGTTAGGGTTAGGATTAGGGTTACCGTACAGCTTAGGGTTAGGGTTAGGTTTGTAGTACAGGTTAGGCTTAGGGTTAGGGTTAGGGTTAGGGTTACGGTACAGGTTAGCATTAGGGTTAGGGTTAGGCTTAGGGTTACAATACAGGTTAGGGTTAGGGTTAGGTTTTCGGTTCAGGTTAGGGTTAAGGGTAGGTTTAGGGTTAGGGTTAGGGTTATGGTACAGGTTAGGTTTAGGGTTATGTTTAGTGTTACGTTCAGGTAAGGGTTACGGTTAGGGTACGGTTACGGTATGTGTTAGGGTGAGTGTTGCAGTACAGTTGTGGTTTAGGCTTACAGGTAGTGTTGTGTTTAGGGTAAGGGTTACGGTTCAGGTTAAGGTAACGTTTACGGTTATGGTTACGGTACGGGTTAGGGTGAGGGTTAGGGTTAGGGATATGGTTATGGTTAGGGTTACCGTACAGGTTAGTGTCAGGGTTGGTGTTAGGGTAGGGTTATGGTTAGTGTTACCGTACAGGTTAGGGATAGATTTAGGGTTAGGGTTACCGTACAGGTTAGGTTTAGGGTTAGGGTTAGGGTTAGAGTTGAGGTACAGTTTAGGGTTAGTGTTAGGGTTAGGGTTTTGGTACAGGTTAGCATTAGATTTAGGGTTAGGGTTAGGGTAACGGTACAGGTTAGGGTTAGCGTTAGGGTCAGTGTAAGGGTTAGGGTTACGATACAGGTTATGGTTAGGTTTAGGTTTAGGGTTAGGGTTACGGTACAGGTTAGGTTTATTGTTAGGTTTAGGGCTACGGTACAGGTTAGGGTTAAGGTTAGGTTTAGGGTTAGTGTTAGAGTTATGGTACAAGTTATGGTTATGTTTAGGTTTAGGGTTAGGGTTACGGTATAGGTTAGCATTAGGGTTAGGGTTAGGTTTAGGGATACGATACAGGTTAGGATTAGTGTTAGGGTTAGGGTTAGGGTTAGGGTTACAGTACAGGTTAGGGTTAGGTTTAGGGTAGGGTTAGGGATACGGTACAGGATAGGATTACGGTTAGGGTTAGGGTTAGGGTTACGGTACCGGGTAGGTTTAGGGTTAGCGTTAGGGTTAGGGTTAGGGTTACGGTACAGTTTAGGGTTAGGGTTAGGGTAGGGTTTCGGTATGGGTTAGGATTAAGTTTAGTTTTAGGGTTAGGGTTAGGGTTACGGTACAGGTTAGGTTTAGGGATAGGTTTAGTGTTACAGTACAGTTAAGTGTTACGGTTTGGGTAGGGTAACGGTTAGGGTTACGGTTAGGGTTGCGGTACAGTTGTGGTTTAGGGTTATGGGTAGGGTTGGGGTTAGGGTAAGCGTTACGGTTCAGGTTAAGGCTAGGTTTAGGGTTATGGTTACGGTACAGTTCAGGGTTAGGGTTAGGGTTAGGTTTAGGGTTAGGGTTACCGTACAGATTAATGTCAGGGTTAGGGTTAGAGTTAGGGTTAGGGTTAGCGTTGCGGTAAAGGTTAGGGTTAGGGTTAGGGTTAGGGTTACCGTACAGTTTAGTGTTAGGGTTAGGGTTACCGTACAGGTTAGGTTTAGGGTTGGAGTTAGGGTTAGGGTTGAGGTACAGGTTTGGGTTAGGGTTAGGGATAGGGTTAGGGTTACGGTACAGTTTAGGGATTGAGTTAGGGTCAGGGTAAGGGTTAGGGTTTTGGTACAGTTTATGGTTAGGTTCAGGGTTACTTTAGGGTTACGGTACAGTTTATGTTTAGCGTTAGGTTTAGGGTTACAGTACAGGTTAGGGTTAAGGTTAGATTTAGGGTGAGGGGTAGAGTTACTGTACAAGTTATGGTTATGGTTAGGTTTAGGGTTAGGGTTACAATATAGGTTAGCATTAGGGTTAGGGTTAGGTTTAGGGTTACGGTACAGGTTAGGGTTAGTGTTACGGTTATGTTTAGGGTTTAGTTACGGTACAAGTTAGGGATAGGTTTAGGGTAGGGTTACAGATACGGTTCAGGTTAGGTTTACGGTTAGGGGTAGGGTTAGGGTTATGGTTACGGTACTGGTCAGGTATAGGATTAGAGTTTAGTTTGGGTTACCATACAGGTTAAAGTTAGGTTTAGGGTTAGGGTTCGGTTTAGGGTAAGGGTTAGGGTTACGGTACAGGTTAGGGTTAGAGTTACAGTTAGGGTTCGGGTTAGAATTAGGATTACGGTATAGGGTAGACTTAGGTTTAGGGTTAGTGTTAGGGTATGGTACAGGTTAAGGTTAGGATTAGGGTTAGGGTTAGGATTAGGTTTAGGGTTAGGCTTACGGTACCTGTTAGGTTTAGTGTTAGGTTTAGGGTTAGGGTTACCGTACAGGTTAGAGTTAGGGTTAAGGTTAGCGTTACGTTACAGTTTAGGGTTAGGTTTAGGGGTAGGGTTAGGGTTATGGTACAGGTTAGGGTTAAGTTTAGGGTTAGGGTTAGGCTTAGGTTTACCCTACAGGTTAGGGTTATGTTTAGGGTTAGGGTTAGGGTTAGGGTTGTGGAACAGGTTAGTGTTAGGGTTAGAGTTAGGGTTAGGGTTAGGCTTAGGGTGAGGGTTACGGTACAAGTAAGGGTAAGGTTTGGGGTTAGTGTTAGTGTTATAGTACCAGACAGGTTAGGTTCAGGGTTAGGGTTAGGGTTAGGGTTAGTGTAAGGATTTTGGGTTAGGGTTAGTGTTAGGATTAGGGGTTAGGGTTGGGGTTAGGTGTTAGGGTTAGTGTTAGGGTTAGGGAAGGGTTAGGGTTATGGTTAAGGTTAGGGTCAGGGTTAGGGGTTAGGGTTAGGATTAGGGTTAGGGGTTAGGGGTTAGGGTTAGGTTATGATTAGCGTTAGGGTTAGCGTTGCGGTACAGGTTAGGGTTAGGTATAGGTTTACGGTTACGGTACAGGTTACTATTAGGTTTAGGGTTAGGGTTAGGGTTACGGTAAAGGTCAGGGTTAGGGTTAGAGTTAGGGTTAGGATTAGGGTTATGGGACAGGATAGGGTTACTCTTAGGTCAGTGTTAAGATTAGGGTTACGGTACAAGTTATGGTTACGTTTAGGTTTAGGGTTAGGGTTAGTGTATAGGTTAGCATTAGGGTTAGGGTTAGGGTTAGGTTTGTGTTTAGGGATATGGTACAGCTTAGGGTTAGGGTTAGGGTTAAGTTTAGCGTTACGTTACAGGTTAGGTTTAGGTTTAGGGTTAGGGTTAGGGTTACGGTACAGGTTAGGGTTAAGGTTAGGTTTAGGTTTAGGGTTACCCTAAAGGTTATGGTTATGGTTATGTTTAGGGTTAGGGTTAGGGTTACGTTAGAGGTTATGGTTATGTTAGGGTTAGGGTTAGGGTTACGGTACAGGTTAGGGTTAGGGTTAGGTTTACGTTACAGGTTAGTGTTAGGGTTAGGGTTAGTGTTAGATTTACAGAACAGCTTAGGGTTATGGTAACGTTTAGGGTTAGGGTTACGTTATAGGTTAGCGTTAGGGTTAGGGTTAGGGTTAGTTTAGGGTTACGGTACAGGTTAGGGTTATTGTTAGGATTAGGGTTAGGGTTAGGTTTACGGTACAGGTTACTATTAGGGTTAGGGTTACGGTTACGGTACAGTGTAGGGTTAGGGTTAGTGTGATGTTTACAATACAAATTACGGTTAGGGTTAGGGTTAGGGTTTGGGTTACGGTACAGGTTAGGTTTAGGGTTAGGGTTAGATTAAGGATACGGTACAAGTTAGGGTTACCGTTAGGTATAGGTTAGGTTTACGGTATAGTTTAGCGTTAGGGTTAGGGATAGAGTTAGGTTTAGGGTTATGGTACAGGTTAGGGTTAGGGTTAGGTTTACGGTACAGGTTATGGTTATGGTTAAGGTTAGGGTTAGGGTTTGGGTTACGGTACAAGTTATGGTTACAGTTAGGTTTAGGGTTAAAGTTAGTTTATAGGTTAGCATTAGGCTTAGGGTTAGGGTTAGGTGTAGGGTTACAGTACAGTTTAGGGTTAGGTTTAGGGTTGGGGTTATGGTTAGGGTTAGGGTTAGTGTTGGGTGTTAGGAGTTAGGGGTTAGGGATCCCTGGGTGGCACAGCGGTTTGGCGCCTGCCTTTGGCCCAGGGCGTGATCCTCAGGGCCCAGGATCGGAATCCCACGTCGGGCTCCCGGTATTTAGGCCTGCTTCTCCCTCTGCCTGTGTCTCTGCCTCTCTCTCTCTCTCTCTCTCTCTCTCTCTCTCTCTCTCTCTTTCTCTCTGACTATCATAAATAAATAAAAATTTATTTTTAAAAAAAAGGAGTTAGGGGTTAGGGTCAGCGTTAGAATTAGGTGTTAGGGGTTAGGGTTAGGGTTAGGTGTAGGGTTTGGTTTAGGGTTTAGGGTTAGGGTTAGGGTTAGGGTTAAGCTTTAGCGTTAGGGATAGGGTTAGGGTTAGGTTTATGGTTAGGTGTTAGGTTTAGGGTTAGGGGTAGGGGTAGGGTTAGGGTTACGGTTAGGGTTAGGGTTAGGGTTAGGTGTTAGGGTTAGGGTTAGGGTAAGGGGTTAGGGTTAGTGTTAGGGTTAGGGGTTAGGGTTGTGTTAGTGTTAGGTTTAGGGTTATGGTTAGGTTAGGGTTAGGGTTAGGGTTAGTGTTACAGTACAGGTAAGTTTTATTTCGGTTGAGGGTTAGGGTTAGGGTTACGGTACCGGTTAGGGTTAGGGTTAGGTTTAGGGTTAGAGTTACGGTACTGGTTACGTTTAGGTTTAGGGTTATTGTTACAGTACAGGTAAGTTTTACGGTTAGGGTTAGGGTTAGGGTTAGTGTTACAGTACAGGTAAGTTTTATTTCGGTTGAGTGTTAGGGTTAGGGTTACGGTACAGGTTAGGGTTAGGGTTAGGGTTAGGGTTAGAGTTACGGTACTGGTTACGTTTAGGTTTAGGGTTATTGTTACAGTACAGGTAAGTTTTACGGTTAGCGGCAGGTTTAGGGTTAGTTTTAGGGATACCGTACAGCTTAGGTTTAGGGTTAAGGTTAGTGTTAAGGTACAGGTAAGGGTTACAGTAAGGATTAGGTTACAGATATTGTTGCGGTACAGTTGTGGTTTAGGGTTACGGGTAGGGTTAGGGTTAGGTTAGGGTTATTGTTCAGGGTAGGGTTAGGGTTAGGTTTAGGGTTAGTGTTACGGTACAGGTAAGTTTTACAGTTAAGGTTAGGGTTACGGTTAGGGTAAGGGTTAGGGTTGCCGTACAGGTGTGGTTTAGGTTTACGGGTAGGGTTAGTGTTAGGGTTTGGTTTAGGGTTACGGTACAGGTTAGGGTGAGGGTAAAGGTTAGGTTACGGTACACGTTAGGGTTAAGGTTAGTGTTAGGGTTAGGTTTAGGGTGAGGGTTACGGTACAGGTTGGGTTTAGGTTTAGGTTTAGGGTTAGGGTTAGTTTTAGGGTTAGTGTTATGGTACATGTTGGGGTTAGGGTTAGTGTTAGGGTTAGGGTTAGGGTTAGGTTTGCCATAGAGGTAAATTTAGAGTTACGGTTACGGTACAGGTTACCGTTAGGGTTACGGGTAGGGTTACGGTAGAGGTTAGGGTAAGTTTCAGGGTTAGGGTTACGTTACAAGTTATGGTTATGGTTAGGCTTAGGGTTTTGGTTCAGGTTATGGTAAAGGTTAGGTTTAGTGTTAGGGTTAGGTTTACGGTAAAGCTTATGTTGAGGGTCAGGGTTAGTGTTACGGTACAGTTAAGGGTTATGGTTATGGTTAGGGTTACGGTTAGTGTTAGGGTTACGGTCCAGGTTAGGGTTAGGGTTAGGGTTTACGGTTAGGATTAGGATTAGGGTTGGGCTTTAGAGGTTAGGGGTTAGGGTTAGGGTTAGGGGTTAGTGTTAGGGTTAGGTGGAGGGTTTGTTTAGGGGTTAGGGTTAGCGTTAGAGTTAGGCGTTAGCTTTAGGGATAGTGTTAGGGTTAAGTTATGGTTAGGTGTGAGGAAAGGGTTAGGTTTAGGGTTAGGGTTAGGGGTTAAGGTTAGGATTAGGATTAGGGTTGGGATTTAGAGGTTTGGGGTTAGGGTTAGGGTTAGGGGTTAGGGTTAGGGTTAGGTGGAGGGTTAGGTTTAGGGGTTAGGGTTAGCGTTAGAGTTAGGCGTTAGCTTTAGGGATAGTGTTAGGGTTAAGTTATGGTTAGGTGTGAGGAAAGGGTTAGGGTTAGGGTTAGGGTTAGGGCTACGGTTACGGTTAGGGTTAGGGTTAGGTTAGGGTTAGGGTTAGGGTTAGGGTTAGGGTTGTGTTAGGGTTAGGGTTAGGGTTATGTTTAGGTTTAGGGTTAGGGTTAGGGTTAGGGCTAGGGTTAGGGTTAGTGTTAGAGTACAGGTAAGTTTTACGGTTTGGTTGAGGGTTAGGGTTAGGGTTACGGTACAAGTTAGGGTTAGGATTAGGGTGAGTTTTAGGGTTAGGGCTACGGTACAGGTTCGGGTTAGGGTTAGGGTCAGGGTTTCGGTACAGTTTAGGGTTAGGATTAGGGTTAGGTTTAGGCTTACGGAACAGGTTAGGGTTAGGGTTGTGGTTATGGTTAGGGTTAGGGTTACCGTACAGGTGTGGGTTAGGGTTAGGGTTGCAGTACATTTTAGGGTTAGGTTTAGAGTTAGTGTTATGGTACAGGTTAGCATTAGGGTTACTGTTAGGGTTAGGGTTACGGTACAGTTTAGGGTTAGGGTTAGGTTTAGGGTTATGGTTTGGTACAGGTTATGGTTAGTTTTAGGGTTAGGGTTAGTGTTACGGTTCAGGTTAGGGATAGGGTTAGGGTTACGGTATAAGTCAGGGTTACGGGTAGGTTTAGGGTTAGGGTTACGGTATAGGTTAGAATTAGGGTTAGAGTTAGGGATACGTTTAGGGTTATGGTACAGGTTAAGGTTACGGTTAGGGTTAGGGTTAGGTTTACGGTACAATTTAGGGTTAGGTTTAGGGTTAGTCTTATGGTACAGGTTAGTTTAGGTTTAGGGTTAGGGTTAGTGTTAGGGTTACTGTACTGTTAGCTTTAGGGTTAGTTTTAGGGTTAGGGTTACCATACAGGTTAGGTTTAGGGTTAGGGATATGGTTAGGGTTACGGTACAGGGTAGTGTTAGGGTTAGGGAGGGTACGGTACAAGTTAGGGTTAGGGTTAGTGTTAGTGTTAGGGTTAGGTTTATGGTATAAGTTAGGGTTAGGATTAGGATTGGGGTTAGGGTTAGGGTTAACATTCAGGTTAGGTTCATGATTAGGGTTTGTGTTAGGTTTACGGTTAAGGTTAGGGTTACGGTACAGGTTAGGGTTAGGTTTAGGGTTGTGGTTAGGGTTAGGGTTATGGTTAGTGGTAGGGACACCGTACAGGTTAGTGTCAGTGTTAGGTTTAGGGTTTGGGTTAGGGTTAGGTTTGCGGTACAGCTTAGGTTTAGGGTTAGGGTTAATGTACAGGTTAGGGTTAGGGTTAGGGTTGCAGTACAGGTTAGGGTTAGGGTTAGGGTTACGGTACAGCTTAGCATTAGCATTAGGTTTAGGGGTAGGGAACGGGACAGGTTAGGGTTATGGTTAGGGTTTGGGTTAGGGTTAGGGTTACGGTACAGAGTAGTGCTAGGTTTGGGGGTAGGGTATGGTACAAGTTAGGGTAGGGTTAGTTTTAGTGTTAGGATTAGGTTTATGGTATAAGTTAGGGTTAGGGTTAGGGTTAGGGTTAGGGTTACCATACAGGTTAGGTTCATGATTAGGCTTTGTGTTATGGTTAGGGTTAGGTTTGCGGTATAGGTTAGGGTTAGGGTTAGAGTTAGTGTTCGGTTAGGGTTTGGTTTGTCATAGAGTTTAGGCTTATGGTTATGGTTAGGGTACAGGTTAGGTTTAGAGCTAGAGTTAGGGTTTTGGTTAGGGTTACGGTACAGTGTAGGTTTAGGGTTAGGTTTAGGGTTAAGTTTACGATACAGGGTATGCTTAGGGTTAGTATTAAGATTAGGGTTACGGTACAGGTTAGTATTAGGGTTATGCTTATGGTTAGGGTAAGGGTTAGGATTAGGTTATGGTACCGGTTAGGGTTAGGGATAGGTGTAGGGTTATGGTAAAGTTCATGATTAGGTTTATGTTTAGGTTTATTATAAAGGTTAGGTTTAGGGTTAGGGTTATTTTTACGGGACAGGTAAGGGTTACGGTTAAGGTTATGGTTCGGATTATTGTTAGAGTTGCCCTACAGGTGTGGGTTATTGTTACTGATAGGGTTAGGGTTAGGGTTACGGTACAGTTTAGCGTTAGGTTTAGGGTTAGGTTTAGGGTTATGGTGCAAGTTAGGTTTAGGGTTGGGGGTAGTGTTAGGTTTAGGGTTAGTGTTAAGGTACAGGTTAGGGTTAGGGTTAGGTTTAGTGTTAGATTTATGGTACAGGTTAGTGTTAGTGTTAGGTTTATGTTTAGGTTTATGGTACAGGTTAGGGTTAGGGTTAGGGTTAGGGTTAGGATTAGGATTAGGTTTAGGGTTAGGGTTACGGTACCGGATAGTTTAGGGTTAGGTTTAGGGTTAGGGTTACAGTACAGGTTAGGGTTAGTATTAAGGTTAGAGTTACGTTACAGGTTAGGGTTAGGTTTAGGGGTAGGGTTACGGTTACGGTACAGGTTAGTGTTAGGGTTAGGGTTACGTTTAGGGTTACCATACAGGTTAGGGTCAGGTTTAGGATTAGGGTTAGGGTTAGCGTTAGGGTTGAGGAACAGGTTAGGGTTAGTGTTAGGGTTAGTGTTAGGGTTAGGGTTAGGGTTAGGGTTAGGGTTAGTGTTAGGGTTAAGGTACAAGTAAGGGAAAAGGTTGGGGTTAGTGTTAGTGTTATGGTACCGGATAGGTTAGGTTCAGGGTTAGGGTTAGGGTTAGGGTTAGTGTTAGGTTTAGGGGTTAGGGTTAGGGTTAGTGTTAGGGGTTAGTGTTGAGGTGAGTTGTTAGGGTTAGGGTTAGGGCAGGGTTAGGGTTAAGGTTAGGGGTTAGGGTTAGGGTTAGGTGTTTGGGTTAGGGTTAGGGTTAGGGGTTAGCGGTTAGGGTTAATGTTATGGTTAGGGTTCGGGTTAGGGTTGCGGTACAGGTTAGGGTTAGGTTTAGGTTTGCGGTTATGGTACAGGTTAGCTTTAGGTTTAGGGTTAGGTTTAGGGTTACGGTAAAGGTCAGGGTTAGGGTTAGGGTTGCCGTACAGGTGTGGTTTAGGTTTACGGGTAGGGTTAGAGTTAGGGTTAGGGTCAGGGTTACGGTACAGTTTATGGTGATGGTAAGTGTTAGGGTAACGAAACAGGTTAGGGTTAGGGTTAGGGTTAGTTTTTGGTTTAGGTGAGGGTTATGGTACAGGTTGGGTTTTGGTTCAGGGTTAGGGTTAGGTTTAGGTTTAGGTTTAGGGTTAGTGTTGCGGTACATGTTGGGGTTAGTGTTAGTGTTAGGATTAGGGTTAGGTTTAGGTTTGCCATAGAGGTTAGATTTAGATTTAGGTTTAGGGTACAGGTTAGGTTTAGAGTAGGTGTAGGGTTATGGTACAAGTTATGGTTAGGGTTAGGGTTAGGGTTTCAGTACAGTTTAGGGTAAAGTTTAGGTTTAGGGTTAGGGTTAGGATTACAGTACAGCTTAGTTTAGGGTTAGGGTTACTGTTACTGTACAGGTAAGGGTTACGGTTAGGATTATGGTTACGGTACAGGTTACAGTTAGATTTAGGTTTAGGGTTAGTCTTACGGTACAGGTAAGTTTTACGGTTAGGTTTAGGGTGAGGCTAGGTTTAGGGTTAGGGGTAGGGTTGCCGCACAGGTGTGGTTTAGGGTTAGGGTTACTTTATAGGTTAGCGTTAGGGTTAGGGTTAGGGTTTGCCTTAGGGTTACTGTACAGGTTAGAGTTACGGTTAGGATTAGCGTTAGGGTTAGGTTTATGGTACAGGTTACTGTTAGGGTAAGGGTTAAGGTTATGGTACAGGGTATGGTTAGGGTTTGGGTTAGTGTGATGTTTACAATACAATTACGGTTAGGTTTAGGTTTATGATTAGGGTTACAGTACAGGTTAGGTTTAGGATTAGTGGTAGGGTTACAATACAGCTTAGGTTTAGGGTTAGGGTTAGGGTTAGGGATATGGTAAAAGTTAGGTGTACGGTTAGGTATAGGGTTAGGTTTACGGTACAGGTTAGCGTTAGGGTTAGGGATAGGGTTAGGTTTAGGGTTATGGTACAGGTTAGGTTTAGGGTTAGATTTACGGTACAGGTTAGCGTTAGGGTTAGGGATAGGGTTAGGTTTAGGGTTATGGTACAGGTTAGGTTTAGGGTTAGGTTTACGGTACAGGTTAGGGTTACGGTTAGGGTTAGGGTTAGGGTTAGGGTTACGGTACAAGTTATGTTTACGGTTAGTTTTAGGGTTAGGGTTAGTTTATAGGTTAGCATTAGGGTTAGGGTTAGGGTTAGGTTTAGGGTTACGGTACAGGTTAGGGTTAGGTTTAGGGTTAGGGGTTAAGGTTAGTGTTAGGGTTAGGGTTGGGCGTTAGGGGTTAGGGGTTAGGGTAAGGGTTAGAGTTAGGGGTTAGGGTTAGGGTTATGTGTAGGGTTAGGTTTTGTGGTTAGTGTTAGGGTTAGGCGTTAGGGTTAGGTTTAGGGTTAGGTTTATGGTTAGGTGTTAGGTTTAGGGTTAGTGTTAGGGTTAGGGTTAGGGTTATGTGTAAGGGTTATGGTTAGGGTTAGTGTTAGGGGTTAGGGTTAGGGTTAGGGTTAGGGGTTAGGGTTAGTGTTAGGGTTAGGGTTAGGGTTATGTGTAAGGGTTATGGTTAGGGTTAGGGTTAGTGGTTAGGGTTAGGGTTAGGGTTAGGGTTTGCCTTAGGGTTACGGTACAGGTTAGAGTTACGGTTAGGATTAGCGTTAGGGTTAGGTTTATGGTACAGGTTACTGTTAGGGTAAGGGTTAAGGTTATGGTACAGGGTATGGTTAGGGTTTGGGTTAGTGTGATGTTTACAATACAATTACGGTTAGGTTTAGGTTTATGATTAGGGTTACAGTACAGATTAGGTTTAGGATTAGTGGTAGGGTTACAGTACAGGTTAGGTTTAGGGTTAGGGTTAGGTTTAGGGATATGGTAAAAGTTAGGTGTACGGTTAGGTATAGGGTTAGGTTTACGGTACAGGTTAGCGTTAGGGTTAGGGATAGGGTTAGGTTTAGGGTTATGGTACAGGTTAGGTTTAGGGTTAGATTTACGGTACAGGTTAGCGTTAGGGTTAGGGATAGGGTTAGGTTTAGGGTTATGGTACAGGTTAGGTTTAGGGTTAGGTTTACGGTACAGGTTAGGGTTACGGTTAGGGTTAGGGTTAGGGTTAGGGTTACGGTACAAGTTATGTTTACGGTTAGTTTTAGGGTTAGGGTTAGTTTATAGGTTAGCATTAGGGTTAGGGTTAGGGTTAGGTTTAGGGTTACGGTACAGGTTAGGGTTAGGTTTAGGGTTAGGGGTTAAGGTTAGGGTTAGGGTTAGGGTTGGGCGTTAGGGCTTAGGGGTTAGGGTAAGGGTTAGGGTTAGGGGTTAGGGTTAGGGTTATGTGTAGGGTTAGGTTTAGTGGTTAGTGTTAGGGTTAGGCGTTAGGGTTAGGTTTAGGGTTAGGTTTATGGTTAGGTGTTAGTTTAGGGTTAGTGTTAGGGTTAGGGTTAGGGTTATGTGTAAGGGTTATGGTTAGGGTTAGTGTTAGGGGTTAGGGTTAGGGTTAGGGTTAGGGGTTAGGGTTAGTGTTAGGGTTAGGGTTAGGGTTAGGTTTATGGTTAGGGTTAGGGTTAGGGTTAGGGTTAGTGTTACAGTACAGGTAAGTTTTATGGTTAGGTTGGGGGTTAGGGTTAGGGTTACGGTACAGGTTAGTGTTAGGTTTAGGGTTAGGGTTAGGGCTACGATATAGGTTCGGGTTAGGGTTACGGTTAGGGTTTCAGTACAGTTTAGGGTTAGGGTTAGAGTAAAGTTTAGGCTTACGGTACGGGTAGGGATAGGGTTAGGTTTAGGGTTAGGGTTACGGTACTGGTTACGTTTAGGTTTAGGGTTATTGTTACAGTACAGGTAAGTTTACAGTTAGGGTTAGGATTAGGGTTAGCTTTAGGGATACGGTACAGCTTCGGTTTAGGGTTAAAGTTAGTGTGAAAGTACAGGTAAAAGTTACAGTAAGGGTTAGGATACGGTTAGGGTTGTGGTACAGTTGTGGGTTAGGGGTACCGGTAGGTTTAGGGTTAGGGTTAGGTTTATGGTTCATGGTAGGGTTAGGGTTAGGTTTAGGGTTAGTGTTACGGTACAGGTTTGCCATAGAGGTGAGATTTAGAGTTAAGGTTACGGTACAGGTTACCATTAGGGTTAGTGGTATGGTTATGGTACAGGTTGGGGTAAGTTTCAGGGTAAGGGTTACGTTACAGTTTATGGTTACGGTTAGGGGTAGGGTTCCGATTCATGTTACGGTAAAGGTTAGCTTTAGTGTTAGGGTTAGGCTTACGGTACAGCTTAGGTTTAGGGTTAGGGTTAGTGTTACGGTAAAGGTAGGGTTACGGTTAGGGTTAGGGTTACGGTTAGTGTTGCTGTACAATTTGGGTTAGGGTTACGGGTAGGGTTAGGTTTAGGGTTAGGGTTACGGTACAGGTTACGGTTAGGGTTAGGGGTAGGGTAACGGTACAGGTTAGGGTAATTTTTAGGTTAGGGTTACGGTACAGTTTATGGTTAGGTTTAGGGTTAGGATTTGAGTACAGGTTAGGGTAAAGGTAAGTTTTAGGGTTAGGTTTAGGTTATGGTACAGCTTAGGTTTAGGGTTAGGTTTAGTGTTACTGTACAGGTAAGGGTTACGGTTTGGGTTAGCCTAACGGTTAGGGTGCGGTACAGTTGTGGGTAGGATTAAGGGTAGGGTTAGGGTTACAGTTACGGTTATGGTTCAGGTTAGGGTTAGGTATATGGGTACGGTTACGGTACTAGTCAGGGTTAGGGTTAGGTTTAGTGTTTGGTTAGGGTTAAGGTACAGGTTAGGGTTAGGGTTAGGGTTATGGTTAGGGGTAGGGTTACCGTACAGGTTACATTTAGGGTTGGGTTAGGGTTAGGTTTGTGGTACAGGTTAGGGTTAGTGTTAGGGTTAGGGTTAGGGTTACCGTACAGGTTAGGGTTAGAGTTAGGTTTGCAGTACATGTTAGGGTTAGGGTTAGAGTTAGTGTTATGGTACAGGTTAGCATTAGGGTTAGGCTTAGGGTTATGGTACAGGTTAGGGTTAGGGTTAGGTTTAGTGTTAGATTTATGGTACAGGTTAGTGTTAGTGTTAGGTTTAGGTTTAGGTTTATGGTACAGGTTAGGGTTAGGATTAGGGTTAGGGTTAGGGTTAGGGTAATGTTACAGGTTAGGGTTAGGTTTAGGGTTAGGGTTAGGATTAGGATTAGGTTTAGGGTTAGGGTTACGGTACCGGATAGGTTAGGGTTCGGTTTAGGGTTAGAGTTACGGTACAGGTTATGTTTAGGTTAGGGTTAGGGTTACGGTACAAGTTAGGGTTACGGTTAGGTTTAGGGTTAGGGTTACGGTATAGGTTAGAATTAGGGTTACTATTAGGGTTACATTTAGGGTTACGGTACAGGTTAGGGTTACGGTTAGGGTTAGAGTTAGGGTTACGGTACAATTTAGGGTTAGGTTTAGGGTTAGGGTTAGAGTTAGGGTTACTGTAGAGTTACGGTACAGGTTAGGTTTAGGTTTAGGGTTAGTTTTAGGGTTAGGTTTACCATACAGGTTAGGTTTAGGGTTAGGGTTAGTTTTAGGGTTAGGTATGCCATAGAGGTTAGGGTTAGGTTTAGCGTTAGTGTACAGATTAGGTTTAGAGTTAGGGGTAGGGTTAGCGTTAAGGTTATGGTACAGGTTACTGTTAAGGTTAGGGTTAGGGTTACAGTACAGGGTAGAGTTAGGGTTAGGGTTAGGGTACGGTACAAGTTAGGGTTAGGGTTAGGGTTAGAATTAGGGTTACAGTATAGGTTAGGGTTAGGTTTATGGTTAGGGTTAGGGTTATGGTACAGGTTAGGGTTAGGTTTAGGGGTAGGGTTACAGTACAGGTTAGGGTAAGTTTTACGTTTAGGGTTACGGTACAGTTTATGGTGATGGTAAGTGTTAGGGTAATGAAACAGGTTAGGGTTAGGGTTAGGGTTAGGTTTTGGTTTAGGTGAGGGTTATGGTACAGGTTGGGTTTTGGTTTAGGGTTAGGGTTAGGTTTAGGTTTAGGTTTAGGGTTAGTGTTGCGGTACATGTTGGGGTTAGTGTTAGTGTTAGGATTAGGGTTAGGTTTAGGTTTGCCATAGAGGTTAGATTTAGATTTAGGTTTAGGGTACAGGTTAGGTTTAGAGTAGGTGTAGGGTTATGGTACAAGTTATGGTTAGGGTTAGGGTTAGGGTTTCAGTACAGTTTAGGGTAAAGTTTAGGTTTAGGGTTAGGGTTAGGATTACAGTACAGCTTAGGTTTAGGGTTAGGGTTACTGTTACTGTACAGGTAAGGGTTACGGTTAGGATTATGGTTACGGTACAGGTTACAGTTAGATTTAGGTTTAGGGTTAGTCTTACGGTACAGGTAAGTTTTACGGTTAGGTTTAGGTTGAGGCTAGGTTTAGGGTTAGGGGTAGGGTTGCCGCACAGGTGTGGTTTAGGGTTAGGGTTACTTTATAGGTTAGCGTTAGGGTTAGGGTTAGGGTTTGCCTTAGGGTTACTGTACAGGTTAGAGTTACGGTTAGGATTAGCGTTAGGGTTAGGTTTATGGTACAGGTTACTGTTAGGGTAAGGGTTAAGGTTATGGTACAGGGTATGGTTAGGGTTTGGGTTAGTGTGATGTTTACAATACAATTACGGTTAGGTTTAGGTTTATGATTAGGGTTACAGTACAGGTTAGGTTTAGGATTAGTGGTAGGGTTACAGTACAGGTTAGGTTTAGGGTTAGGGTTAGGTTTAGGGATATGGTAAAAGTTAGGTGTACGGTTAGGTATAGGGTTAGGTTTATGGTACAGGTTAGCGTTAGGGTTAGGGATAGGGTTAGGTTTAGGGTTATGGTACAGGTTAGGTTTAGGGTTAGATTTACGGTACAGGTTAGCGTTAGGGTTAGGGATAGGGTTAGGTTTAGGGTTATGGTACAGGTTAGGTTTAGGGTTAGGTTTACGGTACAGGTTAGGGTTACGGTTAGGGTTACGGTTAGGGTTACGGTACAAGTTATGTTTACGGTTAGTTTTAGGGTTAGGGTTAGTTTATAGGTTAGCATTAGGGTTAGGGTTAGGGTTAGGTTTAGGGTTACGGTACAGGTTAGGGTTAGGTTTAGGGTTAGGGGTTAAGGTTAGGGTTAGGGTTAGGGTTGGGCGTTAGGGCTTAGGGGTTAGGGTAAGGGTTAGGGTTAGGGGTTAGCGTTAGGGTTATGTGTAGGGTTAGGTTTAGTGGTTAGTGTTAGGGTTAGGCGTTAGGGTTAGGTTTAGGGTTAGGTTTATGGTTAGGTGTTAGTTTAGGGTTAGTGTTAGGGTTAGGGTTAGGGTTATGTGTAAGGGTTATGGTTAGGGTTAGTGTTAGGGGTTAGGGTTAGGGTTAGGGTTAGGGGTTAGGGTTAGTGTTAGGGTTAGGGTTAGGGTTAGGTTTATGGTTAGGGTTAGGGTTAGGGTTAGGGTTAGTGTTACAGTACAGGTAAGTTTTATGGTTAGGTTGGGGGTTAGGGTTAGGGTTACGGTACAGGTTAGTGTTAGGTTTAGGGTTAGGGTTAGGGCTACGATATAGGTTCGGGTTAGGGTTACGGTTAGGGTTTCAGTACAGTTTAGGGTTAGGGTTAGAGTAAAGTTTAGGCTTACGGTACGGGTAGGGATAGGGTTAGGTTTAGGGTTAGGGTTACGGTACTGGTTACGTTTAGGTTTAGGGTTATTGTTACAGTACAGGTAAGTTTACAGTTAGGGTTAGGATTAGGGTTAGCTTTAGGGATACGGTACAGCTTCGGTTTAGGGTTAAAGTTAGTGTGAAAGTACAGGTAAAAGTTACAGTAAGGGTTAGGATACGGTTAGGGTTGTGGTACAGTTGTGGGTTAGGGGTACCGGTAGGTTTAGGGTTAGGGTTAGGTTTATGGTTCATGGTAGGGTTAGGGTTAGGTTTAGGGTTAGTGTTACGGTACAGGTTTGCCATAGAGGTGAGATTTAGAGTTAAGGTTACGGTACAGGTTACCATTAGGGTTAGTGGTATGGTTATGGTACAGGTTGGGGTAAGTTTCAGGGTAAGGGTTACGTTACAGTTTATGGTTACGGTTAGGGGTAGGGTTCCGATTCATGTTACGGTAAAGGTTAGCTTTAGTGTTAGGGTTAGGCTTACGGTACAGCTTAGGTTTAGGGTTAGGGTTAGTGTTACGGTAAAGGTAGGGTTACGGTTAGGGTTAGGGTTACGGTTAGTGTTGCTGTACAATTTGGGTTAGGGTTACGGGTAGGGTTAGGTTTAGGGTTAGGGTTACGGTACAGGTTACGGTTAGGGTTAGGGGTAGGGTAACGGTACAGGTTAGGGTAATTTTTAGGTTAGGGTTACGGTACAGTTTATGGTTAGGTTTAGGGTTAGGATTTGAGTACAGGTTAGGGTAAAGGTAAGTTTTAGGGTTAGGTTTAGGTTATGGTACAGCTTAGGTTTAGGGTTAGGTTTAGTGTTACTGTACAGGTAAGGGTTACGGTTTGGGTTAGCCTAACGGTTAGGGTGCGGTACAGTTGTGGGTAGGATTAAGGGTAGGGTTAGGGTTACAGTTACGGTTATGGTTCAGGTTAGGGTTAGGTATAGGGGTACGGTTACGGTACTAATTAGGGTTAGGGTTAGGTTTAGTGTTTGGTTAGGGTTAAGGTACAGGTTAGGGTTAGGGTTAGGGTTATGGGTAGGGGTAGGGTTACCGTACAGGTTACATTTAGGGTTGGGTTAGGGTTAGGTTTGTGGTACAGGTTAGGGTTAGTGTTAGTGTTAGGGTTAGGGTTACCGTACAGGTTAGGGTTAGAGTTAGGTTTGCAGTACATGTTAGGGTTCGGGTTAGAGTTAGTGTTATGGTACAGGTTAGCATTAGGGTTAGGCTTAGGGTTACGGTACAGGTTAGGGTTAGGGTTAGGTTTAGTGTTAGATTTATGGTACAGGTTAGTGTTAGTGTTAGGTTTAGGTTTAGGTTTATGGTACAGGTTAGGGTTAGGATTAGGGTTAGGGTTAGGGTTAGGATTAGGTTTAGGGTTAGGGTTACGGTACCGGATAGGTTAGGGTTAGGTTTAGGGTTAGAGTTACGGTACAGGTTATGTTTAGGTTAGGGTTAGGATTACGGTACAAGTTAGGGTTACGGTTAGGTTTAGGGTTAGGGTTACGGTATAGGTTAGAATTAGGGTTACTATTAGGGTTACATTTAGGGTTACGGTACAGGTTAGGGTTACGGTTAGGGTTAGAGTTAGGGTTACGGTACAATTTAGGGTTAGGTTTAGGGTTAAGGTTAGAGTTAGGGTTACTGTAGAGTTACGGTACAGGTTAGGTTTAGGTTTAGGGTTAGTTTTAGGGTTAGGTTTACCATACAGGTTAGGTTTAGGGTTAGGGTTAGTTTTAGGGTTAGGTATGCCATAGAGGTTAGGGTTAGGTTTAGCGTTAGTGTACAGATTAGGTTTAGAGTTAGGGGTAGGGTTAGCGTTAAGGTTATGGTACAGGTTACTGTTAAGGTTAGGGTTAGGGTTACAGTACAGGGTAGAGTTAGGGTTAGGGTTAGGGTACGGTACAAGTTAGGGTTAGGGTTAGGGTTAGAATTAGGGTTACAGTATAGGTTAGGGTTAGGTTTATGGTTAGGGTTAGGGTTATGGTACAGGTTAGGGTTAGGTTTAGGGGTAGGGTTACAGTACAGGTTAGGGTAAGTTTTACGTTTAGGGTTACGGTACAGTTTATGGTGATGGTAAGTGTTAGGGTAATGAAACAGGTTAGGGTTAGGGTTAGGGTTAGGTTTTGGTTTAGGTGAGGGTTATGGTACAGGTTGGGTTTTGGTTTAGGGTTAGGGTTAGGTTTAGGTTTAGGTTTAGGGTTAGTGTTGCGGTACATGTTGGGGTTAGTGTTAGTGTTAGGATTAGGGTTAGGTTTAGGTTTGCCATAGAGGTTAGATTTAGATTTAGGTTTAGGGTACAGGTTAGGTTTAGAGTAGGTGTAGGGTTATGGTACAAGTTATGGTTAGGGTTAGGGTTAGGGTTTCAGTACAGTTTAGGGTAAAGTTTAGGTTTAGGGTTAGGGTTAGGATTACAGTACAGCTTAGGTTTAGGGTTAGGGTTACTGTTACTGTACAGGTAAGGGTTACGGTTAGGATTATGGTTACGGTACAGGTTACAGTTAGATTTAGGTTTAGGGTTAGTCTTACGGTACAGGTAAGTTTTACGGTTAGGTTTAGGTTGAGGCTAGGTTTAGGGTTAGGGGTAGGGTTGCCGCACAGGTGTGGTTTAGGGTTAGGGTTACTTTATAGGTTAGCGTTAGGGTTAGGGTTAGGGTTTGCCTTAGGGTTACTGTACAGGTTAGAGTTACGGTTAGGATTAGCGTTAGGGTTAGGTTTATGGTACAGGTTACTGTTAGGGTAAGGGTTAAGGTTATGGTACAGGGTATGGTTAGGGTTTGGGTTAGTGTGATGTTTACAATACAATTACGGTTAGGTTTAGGTTTATGATTAGGGTTACAGTACAGGTTAGGTTTAGGATTAGTGGTAGGGTTACAGTACAGGTTAGGTTTAGGGTTAGGGTTAGGTTTAGGGATATGGTAAAAGTTAGGTGTACGGTTAGGTATAGGGTTAGGTTTACGGTACAGGTTAGCGTTAGGGTTAGGGATAGGGTTAGGTTTAGGGTTATGGTACAGGTTAGGTTTAGGGTTAGATTTACGGTACAGGTTAGCGTTAGGGTTAGGGATAGGGTTAGGTTTAGGGTTATGGTACAGGTTAGGTTTAGGGTTAGGTTTACGGTACAGGTTAGGGTTACGGTTAGGGTTAGGGTTAGGGTTAGGGTTACGGTACAAGTTATGTTTACGGTTAGTTTTAGGGTTAGGGTTAGTTTATAGGTTAGCATTAGGGTTAGGGTTAGGGTTAGGTTTAGGGTTACGGTACAGGTTAGGGTTAGGTTTAGGGTTAGGGGTTAAGGTTAGGGTTAGGGTTAGGGTTGGGCGTTAGGGCTTAGGGGTTAGGGTAAGGGTTAGGGTTAGGGGTTAGGGTTAGGGTTATGTGTAGGGTTAGGTTTAGTGGTTAGTGTTAGGGTTAGGCGTTAGGGTTAGGTTTAGGGTTAGGTTTATGGTTAGGTGTTAGTTTAGGGTTAGTGTTAGGGTTAGGGTTAGGGTTATGTGTAAGGGTTATGGTTAGGGTTAGTGTTAGGGGTTAGGGTTAGGGTTAGGGTTAGGGGTTAGGGTTAGTGTTAGGGTTAGGGTTAGGGTTAGGTTTATGGTTAGGGTTAGGGTTAGGGTTAGGGTTAGTGTTACAGTACAGGTAAGTTTTATGGTTAGGTTGGGGGTTAGGGTTAGGGTTACGGTACAGGTTAGTGTTAGGTTTAGGGTTAGGGTTAGGGCTACGATATAGGTTCGGGTTAGGGTTACGGTTAGGGTTTCAGTACAGTTTAGGGTTAGGGTTAGAGTAGTTTGGAAACTACGGTACGGGTAGGGATAGGGTTAGGTTTAGGGTTAGGGGTTACGGTACTGGTTACGTTTAGGTTTAGGGTTATTGTTACAGTACAGGTAGTTTACAGTTAGGGTTGGGATTAGGGTTAGCTTTAGGGATACGGTACAGCTTCGGTTTAGGGTTAAAGTTAGTGTGAAAGTACAGGTAAAGTTACAGTAAGGGTTGGGATACAGTTGGGGTTGTGGTACAGTTGTGGGTTAGGGGTACGGTAGGTTTAGGAGTTAGGGTTAGGTTTATGGTTCATAGGCGGGTTAGGGTTAGGTTTGGGGTTAGTGTTACGGTACAGGTTTGCCATAGAGTGAGATTTAGAAGTTAAGGATTACGGTACAGGTTACCATTAGGAGTTAGTGGTATGGTTATGGTGATACAGGTTGGGGTAAGTTTCAGGGTAAGGGTTACGTTACAGTTTACGGTTACGGTTAGGGGTAGGGTTCCGATTCATGTTACGGTAAAGGTTAGCTTTAGTGTTAGGGTTAGGCTTACGGTACAGCTTAGGTTTAGGGTTAGGGTTAGTGTTACGGTAAAGGTAGGGTTACGGTTAGGGTTAGGGTTACGGTTAGTGTTGCTGTACAATTTGGGTTAGGGTTACGGGTAGGGTTAGGTTTAGGGTTAGGGTTACGGTACAGGTTACGGTTAGGGTTAGGGGTAGGGTTACGGTACAGGTTAGGGTAATTTTTAGGTTTAGGGTTACGGTACAGTTTATGGTTAGGTTTAGGGTTAGGATTTGAGTACAGGTTAGGGTAAAGGTAAGTTTTAGGGTTAGGTTTAGGTTATGGTACAGCTTAGGTTTAGGGTTAGGTTTAGTGTTACTGTACAGGTACTGGTTACGGTTTGGGTTAGCCTAACGGTTAGGGTGCGGTACAGTTGTGGGTAGGATTAAGGGTAGGGTTAGGGTTACGGTTACGGTTATGGTTCAGGGTAGGGTTAGGTATAGGGGTAGGGTTAGTTAGGGTTAGGGTTAGGTTATGGTTCAGGGTAGGGTTAGGTATAGGGGTTAGGTTAGTTAGGGTTAGGGTTAGGTTTAGTGTTTGGTTAGGGTTAAGTTACAGGTTAGGGTTAGGGTTAGGGTTATGGTTAGGGGTAGGGTTACCGTACAGGTTAGTGTCAGTGTTACATTTAGGGTTTGGGTTAGGGTTAGGTTTGTGGTACAGGTTAGGGTTAGTGTTAGTGTTAGGGTTAGGGTT